>LVVK01000017.1:2221290-2307014 GCA_002022785.1 Trichoderma guizhouense
CCTCTATGATGCTCTTGCAATTTGCAGATATCTCTCAATAGCCGCATACGGCCCTCCCCTTAACCATGTCGCGAGTCGGAACGCTTTATTTTTAGTGATGTGGACGTAAACTTTAATATTATGTCTGGAAGAATCTCAAGGCAGAAAGAAGTTGTCTGATGTTGCTTTCATTATGAGAACTTCTCTTCTTCTTTATTAACTCTTTTAGAGTCTCATCTAAACATGTCGTATACCTCATAATAACTTTTATGACTCCCAATTCCAATAATCTGCTAATAGTTGACGTTCATGAGCATTTGACTTGATGTATAAAGCAAGAATCAGGACTTGAACAAGAAACTTTGATAAAACGAGGCTCAAAGCTTCTCCACTTGTTGTTATGTGCCTTCATCTTTCTTCACAATCATTGTCGTATATGTCCAATCCTTATCAGTGAGGGGAAAGAAAAGGTGCGAATCCTCGCTTCGAGTCATGTAATCTTCTCGGTAGTAATAGGGCGAGCTGCAGGGGTAGATATCGCCGTTGCTATCCCACTGATATCCCCAATCCCAGTTCCTTTGATCAGACTTGATAAAGCGCATGACCTCCTCCTGTGTTGCCACGTTTGCTGCCCGATCACCTGTATCACTGACCCTCCAGTTGTTCAAGACAAGCACTGGGGTGTTGAGCTTATCGCTCAGGTGGAGGATGGTCATGTTGGAGCTCAACTGAGGTTTCATCTCTTGAACAAATGATACTAGGTTTCGGCGGATGGCTTTGTTGTTGGGGTCGAACCATCCGGCTCCAAAGCGATCGACTACCTCTTCTTGTTTATCGCCATCCCACTGCGCCAGAAATTTCCCATCGGCGTCGTACCAAACCAATGAGCCTTGCTTCAGAAGACCATTGGAGGGGAGCTCGGAACCATCCGTCCCAAAGCTTGGCGTGGGACTCAATCCACGAATGGAGATATAACGGTACAGACGAATGACTTGAGGCTCTGGAAAAGTGAAAGTAAACAAGTCCTTGACCTCTCTATTTACTGTAACCCCATGCGTACACCCTTTGATAATATCACTGGCGTTGTACAAGAAAGATCCGACACTGGGCACAAAGTACTCGGTGATTTTGAGTGTATTTCCATCCATGTAAGCTCGATACATGACAATTTCATTAGTGCTTCGCTCATCAACCGCATGAGATGCGGCGTCTCCTAGATAAAGCACTCTGGAGTGAGACTTGCTGTCGTCCGTTTGGGAAATGTCATGTGTTGATTGACCGGCAAGAAGCAGTCCTATAATTCCAACTGTCCAGCTTGTTGAGCTCAACGATGGCGGCGAAGCAAAGCCCGCGGTTCCCAGAAGAGCGGCGTAGAGACCAGCGCCTGCCATGCCCTTGTTGGTGCCTCTCCTTTTGTTGCCGCTTTTTTGAATCGTCACAGAGATGATGGCGGGCGCAATATCTTCATGATCAAGACCAGTGTCGTTTACAACCTTGGTATAAGGCCCTGGGCTAGATTGAAGTGCCATGGTCTTTATCACTCTTTCATATCACAAACCGCGAGGCGAGAGTTTATATTCCGATATCTTTAACATGAAGCAAAGAACACCGAAACCGTATATAATAGTGTCAGAATGTTGTTTTTATGCTCTCTCGTATGTTAGTGAGGCCCATTTTTAATGGCCAAACAATGGCAATGGCCAAACAATGGCAATGAGGATAGTTGGCACACACTATGCCACGAAAGAATGCTTGATAGGCGGCCTCGTTTCATGGCCCATTCAAATCTCACATCTCAGCCAGCCACATGTATGACCCCGCCAGTTACCCCGCCATTTTATATCGCAGCCAAAATGCAACGATGTATCTGATGTTTGTTCCATCGATTTTGAATGAGTGTTGGGTACATGTAGTTGGGGGTGACACCTTGACACAAGCGTGCTATAAACAAAGTTAGAATGATGTGAGAGGCCATGGGTGATGTTGATGTTGATGTAGCACAAAATAGAATCCTTGAATAGTAGTTGCAATAGTTATAGTCAAGTTTTAACGTAGTAAATCTATCTGTAAGAGCGTTAAGAAGCTGGAGCTGACGTAGAAGTTGTAGCTTCTGTAGACTTTGTAATTTTCACAGAAGTTATTTCTATAGACATAAAGCCGTGTCTGTGTTCCCGTCGTGGTAAGCCGTTGCTTTACTCTACACTACTTGCAGTCTTTGTCCAGCTAACTAACTGTCATGGCCCAGTCCAATTATGACCAGAAACAAGAATGTACCTGACTCTCAATGGCTGCATCGGCGCCATAAACTCAAGCGAAATTGCCGCCCGCACCGGCAACTTCGACGGCTGCCCGTGTACCCCCGCCCTGATCTGGATCCTGCCACCTCCGGTCCATCCTCCGTCGCCGCCTCCGCCACCGGTCACGCACGAGACGGATGCCATGATTATATCCGGTAACGAGGACTCCAAGAACATCTGGGCCGGTTCGTGGAGTGTCTTTGAACCTCTAGTGATTATTCCTACCTGGCGGCATGAGCGAACGTGCGCCAAAATTGCGTCGGCTTATTCTATTTCGTGCTCAGAACTTGCCGTCTTTCAATGCCGGCATTTTACCTGTCTAGTTGATCAAAGATGATATATAGGTACATGAAAAAGAAACATGCCAGGGTTGAGCTGCATATCCATACACTGTAGCAACGGATTTAGTACTAGTAGGTTTTAGTCGTATAATACGAGGTGGGAGAGTATAAAAGCATTCGCCCTCTGCTGCTCTACTTTTCGCTTACTTTCCCCTGCTTTTTTGCCCTGTAGAGTCAGATTTGCCGCTATACAATGATAATGACATGTACCTTGCCTTGTCGTTGCGTAACAGATGCATCATCACTCGGCCACGTTGATTCAGTCGCTCATCTCACAAGTCAACTCAACTGAAGAATGGATTCATAACAGCTTCTCCACAGCTCCAAATTAAAGCACGACTCGCCATAGAAACTGCCCCCAATTTTCACGCCGCCTATCAACAGCTGCGATTCATCCGATCCACCAGCAAATCCTGATAAATCCCGAAGACTGGCAAGAATGTCCGTTTCCCAACGCTGAAAGATGATTAGTCGGCCCGATGTTTAGTGCAGCGTTCATTTGATCGGAGCCATTTTAAGTTTAAAACTTAAGTCGAGATGTCTGCTTTATCTCCCTTTTTTGACATATTATTTATAGCTATTTAATTCTCACTCATCATTTCACTTTCATCTTCTTCAACTCATTTTCAAAAGGTTTTAAACAACACAAACATTGTCAACATGGCCCGAAAGGTTTGGCAACGCAACTTTGCTGCGGGACATGGTCTCGAAAAAGCTCTAAACGCCGCTCGAAGCTCTGCTGCTTCAACTCCCATTCAGAGCCCCCCAGGCGGAAGCTCTGCACAGGAGGTGAGTCTCACCTTAATAACATCAACCTGAGTAATATTTAGCCCTTGATATTAAAACTTGTGAATAGCTTCAAGCTTTGGTCGACGCTGATGTCGGCGGCGATGGCTTCGTCCTCTCCTCCTTCACAGCCGACGATGCCGTCGAGCTCGGCAACCTCCTCTACGCCCGCCTCCTCCCCTATGCCCGGGAAGGCCGTGCCACCCTCATCTCCATCAGCGCGGGCGCTGGATCTCAGACGCTGTACCAAGTCGCCACCGGTAGCGGCGTGACGCCCGACAACGAGAGCTGGGTGAAGCGGAAGACGGCTGCGGTGCTGCGGTTCGGCACGAGCTCGTGGTATCTGGGACAAAAATACGCTGGCAACGAGGCGGCGTTTGCGGCAAAGTTTTCGCTGGGACCGAGTGAGGCGGGGGGTTATGCGATCCATGGAGGTGGTGTGCCGATTCGGGTTGCGGGCGTGGAGGGAGTTGTGGGAGTGGTTGTTGTGAGTGGACTGAAGCAGCATGAGGATCACGGTGTCATTGCCGAGGTGATTCGGGAGAACTGGGTGTAAGTTGGGTTGAGCATGCTTCATGTTTGGAACTGCATTTGATGATGAAATTGTTACGATATATTGGAAATCAGGCCTAGAAAATGAAAACACTATCAAACTACATAACATGTAACAACTTTTTCCTAGTGACAACTGGGTGATTATAAGTAGTTCAGAACAAACAGAAATATCCATCACAAAACAAGCAAACCCGCATTAGTCCCATCAGGTCCAGATATACCATAGATACCCATTACACCGCATTGTACAAAACCACACTGCTCATATCGTTACATCCGCGCCCTCAACATTACCACAGCCACCCTCTCACTAGACTGCTTTACAGTCGCTTCCTAATCATAGGCAACCTACCCCTTCGAAGCACAGGGCTGCCAGTGCCTGTACCAAGCGGCGGCGCAACTCCAGTTGCAGATGTTCCATTTGTCCACATACCGTCACTCACAGTCACAATGACAGTGTTGAATGCCGTCGCCATCTGTGTGAAGATGCCAGTCGTCAAGTAAGGTGACGGCTTGGGGTCACAGGGCTCATCGCTGCCCTCCTTTTTGCAAATGACCTCTCCGGTGAAGATGTTGATGATGTTGATTTCGATATTGACGTCTCCTCCGGAGGAGGTAACAGTTTGCGTCATAGTGGTGAATTGGTCGACGATAGGCGAGATTGTTCCAGCTTGTGGTGGAGCTGTAATCTTTGCCGGTTTGGCCACAGAGGTTGCCGTCTGGATACCTGTACCCAGACTTAATGAAGTCTTGGGCGACACTACCAGCGGAGTAGCGGTTGGCGTTGGAAGATCCGGTACAAAGGGTACAGTTTCGGTGGTTGTGTTTGAAGTTGTTGGCTGTGAAGAGCTGCTTGAGAGGGTCACAGTCGCAGTGGTTGCGCTTGCAAGATTTTCCACAACTGTTACTGTTTCGGCGGTTGAGTTCGACGAGTTGCTTGCCGAAGTCGCTGTTGTAGAGCTTTGCATAGCAGAGTTGCTTGTGAGAGTAACTGTCGCAGTGCTTGGGCTTGCTGAGTTCTCCACAAATGTCACCGTCTCGGTGGTTGAGTTTGATGCATTACTATCTGAGGCAGTTGCTGCAGTGCTTGAGGCTGCCGGGCTCTCCACAAAGGTTACTGTCTCAACGGTAGAGTTTGCAGAGATTGCCTTTGAAGGATTGTTTGTAAGTGTGACTGTCGTAGTACTTGGGCTTGATGGACTTTCCACAAACGTCACTGTCTCGGCGCTTGGGCTGGGTGCAGGTGGTTTCTGCACAACAGTCACAGTCTTGGTGCTTGGTTTTGATTCCGTAGTCTGAGATGCTTGGGCATTGGTGACGGTGACAGTGTTTGCGCCAACTTCCTGACTACTGCTTGAGTGTGATGGTTCTGCTGATGAGTGATCCGGCGTCTGTTGAGTGACGGTAATAGTTACAGCAGAAGTAGCCGTCGCACTGACAGATGTTGTTGGTTCGTCTGGGTTGATTGTCACCGTCACAGTCTTGGGCGACTCAAGTTGGTCACCTCCCCCCTGTACCGTCATCGTAACTGTCTGTGCCGAGGGTTCGGGGCTGGGACTGGTAACTAAAGCCGTCTCTATCTTGGCTGGTAACTCTGGATGAACTGTGACCTCTTGGGTGACAGTGGCGGGTGAGCTAGGAGTAAGAGTCTGAGTGACGAAGACGGTGGTTGCTGGAACAACAATTGTGTGATCGATTGTCACGGTTTCTTTGGAGTTTGTGGCCGTAATAGTGATAGTCGTTTCCTGTGGGTTGAGGCTTGTTGGAACACAAGGGCAGCATCGGAGAGAATCATCGTCGGCTGATCTAGGCCTGGGACCAAAACGAGCCTCTGCCAGTGGAGTAAGAGCCATCAAGGCCCAAGGCAATATGCTGAGCATGATGGTAAATGGACGAAGGGAATTGATGAAGTAGAAACTGAAAAATTACCAAAGTTGAGAAGAGAGAAAAGAAGAGAGGTGTAGTGAACAACTGATGGAAGAGGCGACCGCCATGGTTTCTTATATCTTTTTGGAAATGGCATTGAAACTTAGCTAGAACAGAGAATAGATGCATGTTAGTTCAATTGAAGGAAGCAATAAATGCGGCAAGAATGGGATGTCGATATAAAGGAGGCCTTCTGACTCCCCTTCATAGCCCTTAGCCGGCTCAAATGATGACCCCAGCTAGAGCTATGAGCTGAAGATACACTGCGTCCCTTGGCATTGGGATGCTTAATCGATAGGTAATTGAAAAGGGGATTAGAATTTGAGGGTAAAAGTATTTCTATATATTGGATTCAAGGGATTGAATCTCCAGGGAACAGCCAAGTTGTTCGTCTCAAGGGAGATCCCTGGTATGAATAGGTCCCGTATAAATCCATCTATAGCGGTTGCGAGGGGTTAGTGTGTAGGGAGTGATGCACTGAAAACTGCCAATCGGTGAGCACATTCCATAACTCAAGCCCAATGAGAGAAGAGAAGAAGAAATAAGGCAACAGAAAGAAAGAAAGAAGAAAGAAAAACATCAGTCGCTCATTATCAAGCGTTGAAGTTGATCGCATTCATGTTACTTGAGCTGAATGGCAGGAGCTGCCGAAATGGGATCAATGATGTTGGGCGGCCCGAAATTTACCCGGGTGAGAGCTCGTGAGCCCCCAAAGGCAAGAGCTTCAACCTCCAATGACTAACGGACGACAAGCATCGCAGACAGGGGGATTTGGGGCGACAAAAAACACCGCACGTTGCTCGAGACTTTTGCTGCGTGCTCTGGAAACATGATATGAATACGGCAGCGATTTATTTGTATCCGATAAACGCGTCACTCAATCCGCGCCGATCGCGCAACCGCAGCCCGAGATCATGGGGCTCTGCCAATCATGCCTAGGACGGCGACAGAAGGATGTCTACGATGAGGTGCGCTCGAGACTACGATGATGGCTGTTTGCGAGCGCTATGCGATTGCAATGAGAACGAGGCTGACGGGTAGTTTCACCCTGCGCAGAGCGAGGAGAACCGGCTCCTGTACGATGACGGAAATGGGATGCAGTACGGCAGCTTTGGCGACGCCGCGCTCAATGGAGAAGGCGACACTGCAGAGGCCCAGCGAGAGAACGAGGCGCTGCAGAGAGTAGTCGCAAAGACATCCAAGTTGGTCCTCTCCAGATTATGTGATTGGCTTCTTTGCAACTGAGACACTGACTTGGCTGCAGCAACATGGTCGACATCTTCGAAATCGCTCCGCAAGACCCCATCGGCCGAACTTCGACGACAACGCTCTTTGCTTACGCTGGCCAAGGTGCTCGGGTGGCGCGCTACCACCATCTCGTATCGAAACTCAGCACGCAAGAGGATAGCCCTCCCGCCGGTATCAAGGTTGACTGGCTTGCCGACGAGGATGCCGGCGAGCTACACGGCGATCGTCCAGCCAGCCTAAGAACACTCGACGATGACGATGCGGCACTTGTTGGGACTTTTGCAGATGCGGCCGCGGCCATGAAATAATAGTGATTCCTCGGTTTCCTTTGCCAACGAGGCGTGGCGGGTAAAAAATGGTGCAGCGTGGTGTCAGGAGGGACAATGATATATTCAGCACTCACAATCGTTTTTCTTTTTTCTTTTTTCTTTTCTTTTTTTCTTTCATCTTCTCAATAGTATCTTTTTTTCGATACCCCGGGCTCTGTCAAAACGCTAGAAGTCTTCCAGAGCGACGGCATCTCAAGCGAGTTGCCTCTTGAACCGAGATTTACCAATTTCCCGGAACCACACTCCCTTTTTTTCTCCTTAGGAAAAAAAAAGAGCGCATGACCAGGGGTGGCAAGCGCTTGTACCAACAAGAGGTCTTCACCAAAAAGAACCGAAAAAAATCCATATTTTATGTTGCCGTTCAACAACAAGCATCCACCCATCGATTGGCGTTTGGCACCAAAGCCAATTGGGCCATTGTGATTGGAGGCATGAAGCCAAAAAAGAATGTGAATTAAGATGATTAGAGAAAAGTCTCTCGCCAGCCTACGGTACGGAAGCATTGGGCTATTATTGTTGTCGAGTAAAAAGCAAGCCCGCGAAGATGCTTCACCGCAAGGTGCCCATTGAGCGTCAGACACGTGCACGGTCGACCAGTGGATCCGTCTAGTGCCAGAATATCAAGGACTGGCCGTCTAGCTAGCCGTCGGATTCCGTCTTTTAGCTTGGTTCTTCGTCGGCCTCGGCTCGCACCGCCGTTTTAGTTCCCACGGCTTCCGTTTTGAGGGGTGGGCAGGGTTCGGGGGCACATCCAAGTCATCGGGATTGTGCCTGTCGAGGGAACCAATTTGTCGGTAAATGGTGGTGAAGCGCAGTCCAGCTCGGTGGGCTGTCAGGACGAGACGACGAGGCCAGCCACCCCCGGCTCGTGAACCCCAGCAGCCGAATGGGAACGACACTAGAGGCTAGAGAAGCCATGGCATCATACCCGTAAGCGACAGGAGGGGGGTGACAGCAGAGAGTAGCTTCATGTTGTCAATTGCTACTGTATGGCTTCCATTCGTTACGGTCAGCCGCTACAGACGGCAGTGGCTTTTGGCCCTGGACGGCATCCCGGGCTGTTTGACTGTCCACTGGCGCGGGGATCGAAGGGGAAACGATGACATTTCTGCGGAGATGGTCCATACTCGTCAAGGAAATCCCGGCAAACCGGTCCTGCTTGGGCATTCCGCGGCGGAAATCGATTCGCAACGCATTCAACCCATGGGTGCGGTCCTCTTTTGCGATATACATCCATGTGATTAATCCCAACCCACCCCCGACACTTCACGTCAGCTCCCTGGTACCAGTAAGCGTGCGTCATGACCTTAGCCTGGTCACAAACGCGATAAGCGAGGGACTCATTCGTCAAAGTGCGATACGTCGCCTGTCTGCTGGCGCGAGGATCCCACGCATACGAACACACACTCGTACAGCTAGTACTTGTACAGATCGAGCCCCCGCTGCCACAGCCTCTACAGCTACTGTACGAGCAGACGCATCAAGGGGATGAACCGGAATACCTCGTACTAATTGTTGGTGACGTCTGCTCCTCAACGCTATTCCAGTACTAGCCCGCCTCCATCACATCAAGCAGTCGATGGACATTGGACACATTCAACCCTCACCCCGCCAAGGAGTTTTCGTCACAAGGAACTACCCCCAGTCGTTTGCAGTAGCAGCAACTTGGCCCACCCACAAAACTCATCCAGCCCACCACCAAATGAAATCTGTGTGGTGCTAAATCCAGGCCCCCGGAAGCCGCGCCTCTCAAAGTCGACAAAGAACGAAGTATGGAGCGTGTCATTTCGGGATCACAGTACCTAGGTATCTAATTAAAACAAAAGGAGTGCGAGACGACCCAATTCGCTACCGGAGCCCAAGGGCAAAGAAAAGAAAAAATCCAACCAAACGTCCTTGAAATCCATCAAACCGATTATACAATGAAGTCGATCAAAATCGAGCCTTTTTGACCGACTCATGAAAAAAAAACGCTTTTTTTGTCATGTGCCCGGGACCATGCTGAAAATGCAAAGATGAAAGACAACCCGAAAAACAGCGAACGACTTCCGTGGCTTAGCAGCCTTCAATAAAAAAATTTCTTCCAACAAGACCAGGACCCTTTTCTCTCCCTTTTTCTATTCGCTCCGAGTTGAACCAATGCTGTGTGCTGTGCCTAGTCTCTGATATCCGCTGGCTAACCTTTGACTTTGTGGCCGTGTCTTCTGTAAGCTGACTTTCCCCCCCTGCCATCGTCACTGAAGCACAGGAAAATGTTAGCCACAGAGATGCCGCTTGTGCCACGGTGGTTTTCTTGTGTCCGACTTTTTTTGTGTTTTGCATGCCGTGTCTCGACAAGGCGAGGGGGAGGGGCTATTCTCATACCTGAGCAAGCGTTTGTAGCCTGCGCAAATGATCTTCATCCATTACCGCGATTTGGGCACTGACAGCTGCCATTTCCTCTTCCGTCCTTTCGATGGTGGCTGTCCGATTGCCCTCAACCTTCCAACGCTCCACATCCAGAGTCATCTTGGCCAGGCGCCGTCGTTTCTTCTCCGTATCGTGACATAGCTTACAGACGTCGGGATCAGGTTTTGTTTCATAGATCAGCTTCAGCCCGCACGTCTCTCCCATTCGATATTCCTTATTGCACTGCTGGCGGAAGTGGCCCCAGCGCCAGTAACCACAACTCCAACGAGTCTGTTCGAAATAACACATGGTCAATTCGTTCGGTGGATGGCGTCGATCGAGAGGAGGTAAAGCCGAGGAGGGGGAGGGGGAAGGGGAAGGAGGCGGTAGAAGAGAGGAGGAGAACTGCATCACGAATCGAGAATATCAGCAAATGGACACTGCCAAGCAATGGGCACCCTTCAAAGCCAATTCTACTCCCTCAGGCATAACGAAGGATTCCCTCTCTTTGCTCCATGCTTGGAGGAAAGTGAAGATGTGAAGTGAAGAATTGCTCAAGCTGGCACCTACAATAGACAAAGACGACCGGGAGGAAGCAATTTCCAGACTAGCGCCGGAATCGTTCGATGCAGGGCACCCCGTTTAGTCTTGTCGGGACTCGCTTGTATATTCGGCTGGCGAGGATTGTTTCAACGTCGAATTGAGCGGTTTTGGGCTCGTCGTCTGTTCCCGAGTCTGGGCTGGTAAGTCTGGCTGCTTTGCTTCAGCATTGGGGACGGCCAAGCTAACTTATACTCGCCTGAAGTCAGAACAACTGCTGTCCATTCGGCCCTCGTCCTATCCTTTTACCATCCAGCGCCTTTACAACCCAATCCTCGGTGGGACTCACAGCGACCAACAAGCACCTTCCTTTACACGGGCCAACAAACTTCGTCATTATCGTCCTGCTTCCTGCGGGATAAAAAAAAAGATGCTTTGATACGTGGATTGGGTATCCGTACTTTTTGCCCTATACCAACATGCCAGTTGCCCTACTCCCACACACCCCTTATTTTCACCCATTGGCACACCCCTGCTGCCGTGTGATGGCGTATCCTGTAGCACGTTCCTGGCTTCCAAGGTAGGGGGGAGGGGTGGGAGTGAAATTGTGCGTGTGTGCGTGTGGGGGGTCGATGTGGAGGTAGCCTCGATGCAGAACACCACCATGACTGCCACATACCTTGTCCCTTGTCTTTGCTTTCGCCAATGCCACCGCTGTCATGGCGCTACAGGTACACATACACACAAATCTCGACTAACTGATTCAGCTTTGATGAGAGAAGCTTCCCTTCAACTGGCCCAATTCCTTTGCTGCATCGGCTTTAGGTCGACATATGCGATTTGGGTTCCCCATATCCATATCCCCTTTTACCTTTTCCCTCCACTTGGCCACTTTGGGGAGGGGGGTTCCTCCGGTGGTGTGCTCGTGAGCCTGCAGAGTGCTTTGCCACGTTGGTCCAGCCTCATAGGCTGGCCGTAGAGAAAACCCATACCAGAGTCCCCGCGTTTTGTTTTAACATGCTACACACAGGCGTACCGGCACATCTTATCTGTAAAAATACTCCGTTCCAAAGCTCCAAAGTTCGGTTCCCATCTGGGGGGTTAAGCTTGTCCACACCATGGCGAATGAAGAGCTGGAAGGGAACAAGAAGCAAGATTTCAAGACCGCGATGACGCATCTCGAAGAATCAAGGAGGGGTGCGTTGACGATGGGTTTGCCACATTCGGGGCCTGTAAGTCTTGGTGCTTGCTGTCTGCTTCGTCCAGCTGAACCTGACTCTTGTCAATTGGACAAAAGTTGGCAATTCATATCATCCCCGATCTTTCTAGTCTCCTTTGTTAACATCATCACTGCAGGTTGACGGTTGATACACCAAATGGAGCACCGACGTCTGCTCACGCATGCTACTGCTAGAAAAGATGTGTCCTTGCCACAAGAGGCCCTGGCTCTCGGGCCCTACTGTCTCTTTCCACCACAAGTAGTGGGCGACTCGATCTGCGGCCACTGTGGGTCTCTCTTATGGTTCGTCCCGAGGATGGACAAGTGTCATGGAACAGGGGGATGGATCCTGACCGCTTAGTATGTGGTTCTAAGTGTCGATTTCGGTGAATGCTAGGGTCATGGTTCGTCCCGCATGGCCGTAGTGGCCATAGTGGCCATAGTAGCAGAACTTTGGATGCCACCAGCACCGAGCATGTCGCCAAAGCTGGACGGGATAGCTCTTTGACTTATCTGTGAGTACACACATATGTGATCAACTACAATGGCAGCATTCTAGCCTTTTACAACCGGAATATCATTCAGCAGATATGCTATCTCTTGATATGGATAGCTCCCGTACCCTGTCAAAAAAGGGGGGACGAGGCGATATCCAGCTTTGTCCGTTTTATAAGAAAAACAATGGAGCCACAATTGGCCACTACAAGCTGAAAACGGTTGTAGAGATATATTTAATCGACGCCACGCGGAATTTCACTTGTGGGCGGTACCTCTGGTCCTGCCTCCATATCGTCACACCCATTCTCTGGGGTCGACAAGCTCCCATTTACGGTCATGTTGCTCGCGTTGGATGCGCCATCTCATATAATACACTGAGAAGAATAATCTGGAGGTGCGGCCGACAGCAGCAAGGACAACAGGCTCCGGTGGTCACACAACATTTGTGAATGCGGCTCTTTATGGGATCCCCACATGCCAGTGCTTCGATGTCCTTCTTTCACTCGCTCGCTCTCTTCACTCAAACGGGGTTGGACAAGATGCATTAGTCGTGGACTGGAGAGTTGGACCGCGGCTATCAAAGTCAGGGCATCGTGGCTGCCTCAAAAGCATATCTCCACCACGAGAATGGAGCATCTCAAGGGTAGTTACCTATTTTAAGGGACATATCCGGGACTACTACTTCACCTGCTGCGTTTAGTTTTCTTCTCCCTTTCATCACGTCCTATTAGAACCGTACACGACGATGCCTTCACATATGGGCATGCATGGTACCTATGCATACCTCACGACTCACATGAATATCCCGGATGCCCGAGAAGGTGAGATGATTGGCCCCTCTGGCACCAGACCAGGCCCTCTGATATCTAGATGGAGATTGTTTCTGTACTTGCACGTCTCTTGACGTATGGCCGTCAGCACAGAGGCTCGATAGCGGGGGCAAAGCCAGGAGAGCTGTGTTAATCTGGCCAACGTGGCATCACTCGTCTGGACGCAAGCAGCCTTGTCCCGGGGTGGCCATTTACAAACTGCATGGCAAACTGCACCAGCATTCAATTCAGGGTTGACGCTTAGGGGGGGAGCCAGGAAGGGGGGAGGGGGGTTCGTTGAACTGAGTGGCTCCCATGAGCTGACCCCATCTATATTAATGATGTATACAGACAGCCCACAGGCTATCACGAACGAATCGAAGCCCCGGTCGCGGCTCTATTCTCCGGGGATCGCTACTGTGGCGTTATAGGAGGCTAGAGGAAGGGGGATGGGTTCGACACAGCCTCCTGAAGGGCGACTGGTGGGTTTGGGTGGGCGGCACAGCATTCGGAACCAAAAACCAAGAGAACCCAAGACAGGCTGGTTGGGAAGCACTGCGTCAAGGCTGTGTGAATCGGACAGACGGCCTTGTCACCCACTGAATCGGAAAGTGTATCGTTGCTTCCCCGGCAAGACACCACGCCGATCAACAGGCCATCCACCAGACCATATTGAGCCCGGGACCGAACCACAAGCCGGAACCGAGCCATACTTTCACTCAAACATGCTGGAAAGCATGCTATACTTTGCGAGCAGCGAGACGGTACAGCTGGCCAGCTTGCCACGCGCCCCTCGACGCGGCTGAAGCTGGTGCGACGCCAGACGCTTTGAACCAGGATTGTGGCGTTGACGGACGCAGGGTCAGCACCCTTTAGGACGGAACGACCTAGCTATACGCCCAGCATGGCATGTGCAGATTAGAGGATAAGAATGAAGCTCGGACTGAATCGCCGATCATCCACATCGCTGCAGGAGTGCCTGTGACAAGACGGACTAGCGCAAACAACTCACATGAAGCAGCAAAAGGCTGGGTCCTTTTTTTTCTGTGTCAGTGTCAGTGATATGGGTCTCAGGAACACGAGTGGCTGAAAGCACGGGCGACATTAGCGGGCTGGAGATTCCGTCACCGGTCTCGAGTACTGCAAACAAATCTATGGAGAGAACTGCGTCTAAGTGACGGTGAGAGCCTTGAGACCGTGGAGCACAGGCCGGAGAAGCCGCAATGATGAGCTGGCCTTCTGCATTGGGAACAGCCTGCATCTCCCATGGCCCTTTTTCAAGCTCGTTGTCGTGGTTGCTAGAGGCTTTGACGTGGACGGGTAAAGAGGAGGGAGGAGGAGGAGAGAGGACCACGTCCCCCGTTGCATTGGGTACAAGTTGGGCTCTGCGTGTCAAGATACGTCTCAAGCGGTTCAATCAGCACTGGGGGAGAATCCGTGAATCGACAATGCCGACATAGAGGCCAGAGGCGGCCGAGGGCATGCGCGCCAGGCGCCGAAAGTCTGTTTACAAAAATGACAACCAATCTTGCATTGCGGCATCGCTCAGGCTGTGGTCGGCCGCTTTTGGTGGCCAAGCTTGGTGTTGAGGTAGGTTATGGGGTGCCGGGTCCCAGCCTCAGGGACAAGGGTCGTGTACAGAGACTTGCCCATGCCACATACAGATGGCACACAGTACTTTACGTACATGTTCGCACGCACACACAGACTTGACACGCACACCGGCGTAACAAGGCGCCAAGCCAGCGAGTGGAACCACCCCCTGGGTGACCGAGTGTTGGTGCCCTCGCCACGGGCCGTGATCTGGATCATGCCGGCCCGTTCCGTCTTGAACGTGCTGAGAGAGGTGATGACAAAGAGAAGAGAGGTGAAGAGGAAAAGGGGGAGGAAACAAAAGGTCGAGCTACGGATTTGGGACAGTCAAGATTCGCCTTACCGAGCGAGTTTAGCCATGATTTGGTCCATCCGGGCGAAATTGAGCGAGGGCCTCATGGCTGGCCGGGTCTAGGATGAGGCTTGCTCGTGCTAAGTGGGTGGCATGGCATGGGCCCATAGCCTGGCGCCGAGGAACCCAAAGAGGTAAAAGAAAAAAAAATTCAAGTCCAAAGCCAAAGAAAGAGGAAAAGAAAATTTTGCAAGTCAAACTGGGTCTTGACGCCAACCGTAACCGCCCATCGAGATGAAGAGACGCGTTTGAGGCCGGCCGTGTAAGAGGCCATGGTTGACTTACACCATGATCTGATGTTAGCAAACTCACACTTGCATCACGCCTTTGAATTCCCACCACGCTTAGCCCATCTGTGGGTCCTTGGAGCAACAATCCCGGGCCCGCGACTCGTCGAAAATGATGTACATTTGGACGAACCAAATTGCTGGGGAGCTGCGAATCACGGCTCGCACAAATGCTGCGCAGGAGACGCGACTGGCCGACTAGGGGCGACAGGCGGCTGTTAGCAGATCGAAGCCGGCGGTCCAATGAGACGAGCGGATCTGGTTTTCTCGGTCAGACACGGCAGCTTCTTTTTTATCGGCTGCCGACTTTTGCCAGTGAGGGAACCACACGGACAAGCCAATCCAGGACCTTCTCGTATGGTTCATCTGCCGTCTTATTCTGGCTAATGGGGTGGACTAAGGCTGTTTAGGTCGGACTTGGGAATGGGACGAACCGCCTAGCCCTGTGGTGTGAAGGTATGAAGGTGTGAAGGATGGACGGTTTTTTGTGTTTAAGTCGCGTCGGTGCCTGCATTGGACCGGCGAAAGCGGGCGCATCTTACCAAACCCCGATGGCGGTGCCAATTTTGCATCTGAGCTGGCTGGAAGAGGCAAAGGACGATGCGACGCCCGACAGATGAAGCAATTTTCCGAGACGCTTAAGTGGATTACCGGATATACAGGTCGCATTTGCTCTCTACACCACCGGTGACGTCGATGATGACGGCTTTTTGCTCGCAGAAACAGCAGTCGAGATGGACCGGTGTTGGTTGAGACGGGTGTGCAACAACTAACACAGGGCGTTCGCGCTAAGGCTGGCCAGATAATTAAGCCCAGCGGATCTAAGGCTCCGCCGTGCCGGAGGCTCAAAGGACATACGCACTCCATGCTAGTCCTGCTAGTAGTTGTTGTGAAGGAAAGGATCCCCTGTGTGACATCAACCAGCGGCTATTGGCGTGGACTCGGATGGTGGAGCCAGGCTCTCGAGGAAGATTGAGGAGGGAGTGTGTCTGTTTGATGAAGAGCTTTTTCTTCTGATAAAATTCATCAGGAGTAGCCAAATGGGGAAGGACATCGTGGATCACGAGATACGGCTAGAGTTCCGGTGTCGAGGTGCTTTTAATGGAGATGGCCAGCTCATCAGTGTTTTCATGCAAGTGGCAAGGCGGCCATGAACCGTCTGGGGTCAAAATAACCACCGGCATCTTCGCGGGACCGGAAAGGGAATAAGAGCAGAGCACGATGCTGCGGAGGCCCATCGTTTTGGGAATCGTTGGGCTTGGCTTACACGATACGAAGGAACTACACCTTGCTCCTCTGTCATCGGCCATCCTTGTGTGGACTTTGTGTGAGCTGGCAAGTCACGATGAGAGAACGCATGTCCTACCGCTCCCAGCTAGCCTTGCCAGCGAAGCAACGGTCATACATACATTTTGCTTGTTGGGGGCCCCCGTCTAGGACAGCCTCTTGTGGCAGCCGGGCCTAGAGACAGGCATAGCCGAGGCGAAGGGGAAAGGGAAGTCTAGAAGCCTGATGAGCACGGATTGGGAACCCGGAGAATTGAAGCCCAATGGGAACGACTAGGGTCAGATAGACGAGGGGGATTACGTCTGGGTTGGGGTTTTTTTCTGGCCTAAGAAAAATTAGATGGAGACACACACACATCGGCATGAGGGATCGTTTCTCCGGCTAACCAGAGATGCGGCTCAAACTAGCCAGATTTTAGGACGGCGTTTCTGCTCTCCCAGACGGTCGAGTCGCGATATAGGGCAAAGGCGAACGGAGCTGTTTGGCGCAGGCGGGCGGCAACGACGTAAGGACGATGCATACAGATGGCGGCACGTGTGCGTGGCATAGCATTGCAGGGCGCATAAGTGCAATGTGAGTGATTTGGCCGGGTGGTGTGTAATAGCGCTAGATGGCCGAAAATGGAGGCCATGTTTCCACTTTCACTTGAAAACGACATGGACCGGGGTTGTTCGGGGGTGCGGATTGTGTATCTTTGAGGATGGTCAGAGATGGCTGCCTACGAGTTACAAGGTCGAGATACCGAGATGAGGGCGTGGGAGGGTGTTAGTTGGAAGAGACTATGGTGTTTTCCCGGGTTCTTGGCCACGTCATGGAGGGAGTTGGGGGATGAGGATGAGGATGAGGAGGGACGGGAGAGGGGGCCGAAGGGAAACCGGGGCGGCGCGGAGGAGGCGGGTTATGGGGTTGGAGTTGGAGGGCCGACACGGAAGGATTGTTGCAAAGGTGAGATTTGCTGTTGTGTCTCTCTGTTTCTGTCTTGTCTTTTTTTCTTCCCCCTCCTCTCTGTTGGAACTGATCATCAGTTGTGAGTTTACCCGGGACGGATGAAGCTGGAGACAGCTCGAAGACGATACTTCTGCGGTCTCGCTAAGAACCGAACCGGAGCGGATTTGATACGGTAGACACTCTCGCGGCGACGATCATCTGGAACCGAGCTGTCTACTGTACGAGTACACAGATGCAGATTGGACTAGTTGCGACTACGTGGATACGTGGAGAGCATCAAACGGTTAGTGCTCAACGTTGGCGGCGCCAAATGTGACGGCGGTGGTTTGCAGGGATGTCGCTGCTCCGCACCTTTGTTCGTCACAGCCTCGCTGGCAGTTTTGTACTCGTACAGACATGGAAGCCCTGGCGGTGTGATGGGTTGAACTGATGCCCACCGTTGCTTGTACCTTTTCTCTATACGGAGTACCGGTACGGAAATATGCTGGGCTCTCGCGTTGTTTCGATCCGCTGCCTGATGGGATGGGGCCGTGGTTTCGTCTCGTCAGCCTCGGGCCTCTATTTTGGGGTTGATTCCGGCCGTGGACGACGGGATGAGCTCGCCTTTGCATGATTTCATGATTCTACATGATCAAACGACCTCATGAAGCATCTCAAGATCACCTGAGTCCTTGATGGAGGGATTTTTGGCGGCTTGAGGGCGGGTTTTGCTACCCTTTGGCGAGACGGAGGCCGTGTAAGTGGCCCAGCCGCGTCGAGCTCTGGTACGATGGCCAGCCGCTTTTAGGGATGGAGTGCGATGACTTACAGGGATGATCCCTCTCAAGTACAGTGTTTTCTTCTCCCTTTGCGTTACAATTCTCCGTTTACTCTACTTGGACCGGGCCAAGGTGCTCGGCTCTTCATCTCACGCTCTCTACTAATGTACGGTTGCCCTTGAGAGCTTCGGGGCAGTGGCATGATCTGAGTACTCGGTACTTGATCCGCGCCGGCGTCTGGATGGCACGATACTTGGGGGGCACAGTAGCATCCATTGATCCGCTAGACGGAGCGCCTAGCGGAGCCCACCGGAGCGCTATCTCACCATCGCTAGCGGCTTTGGCACGGCGGCTGCGTGTTGGAGCGAGCTCCACTGATCGATGCCAGGTACCCCCGCCATCGGACGCGCACAGGAGAAAAGGTATCGGGTACTTTGACAGAGAGACCTGACGTTGATTTGATCGGTCGGTGCATGTGGTCCAGTGGTACTGGGCACAGGGCGGGATTTCGTACAGTTACCGTCCAGTACCTTGGATCGTTCTGACGCAACTTGTCCCCGCACTGCATCATGCTGTAGTTGGTTGATTTACTCCAACAAGGTGAGGGCAAAGTTCGTAAGACGTTTGGACGTTCCTGTACCTTGGTCCATGGGTTCAAGGGCTGCTATAGCGAGGTTCACAGGCGATGAATCAGCGCTGGAGGGCTAGCATCAGTGCTACCAGGCACTAACAGAACTACATACAGCGCATGACGAGGCAGCAACGCCTGACTGAGCCACAAGGAATGCACTTCTCCGGACTCAACTCCCAATTGACAACTGGAACGCAAGGCTATCAAACTCATCAGCTTCACCTCAAGACCGACGGAATCTACTACTCAGCTCAGCTCGGCAACCTTTTCGCAGCGGTTTCTCCTTCCATCTCCCTCGTCTTCTTACCTTCTTGTTCATCTGTCCTCGTTTCCCCGGGCTTTGGGCCTCAACATCGGGCCCGGCTGCGGCTTGTTGTCGCTTTCGTCATCTCGCAGACACGCAGACACGCACACGCAGAAGCGAGGCAGACGCAGAAGCAGGCGCAGGCGCAGACGCGAGAATACATAGTATTGAGCCCTCCATACTATTACTAGCCAAGCAGCAAACGGCAGGCCGCTAGCAGACCCGGCAGAAGCAGAAGAGCCACGCTAGACAAGGCCGTGGACGACAGCAGACAGACAGACGACTCGGACGGCGCTGTTGTCTCTGCATCGTCGCTGCAAGTCTGGAGCGACACCGCATCAACGCCTACATGAGACTTGCATCCAGCATAGAGAACTTTCAGGTTCCTCTGCCTGCTCACCAGCAGGACCGACGGTAGCAGCAGCATCAGAAGTGCTACAGGCCTCAAATCAGCATCCGCGGCATCTGCGGCACCAGAACTAGTCTGGACGTTCGCTGGCAGCTTCGGCAAAGCAAACCAAAGCAGCAGTCAGACTTGGCAACTTGACGCCGATTCGATTACACGGCGACAACTTCATTTGTCTTAGGTACAGTCCGGCTGCTTCCGACAAGCGCGGAAACTACTGCAGACTGTTGTCTCGTGCCCGCTTGCACCGTCCAAGTACAGTGTACTGGCACCAAGCATATCACACGACAAGCCATCTTACACAAACGCTATTCGTGCTTGTTTTATGGCTTACACGCAAGTGCGAGAGATTTTGGCCTCCCTTTACTCATTAACTACCAAAGTCACCTGTTCGGTACTTGAGACAGGCCAGGTCCTGTAGTCCAGGCTCGTGTATCACACGAAGAGTGATCTCGTCAAGATACCACGACGATAGTTATCTCGCTTCTTTCTCACTCTCCCGTGCTATCTCCTCCCGTCTTGTTTTGTCTTTGCCTTGTACCATTCCAGATAGATGCGCTCGATCCACTCGTGCTTTTTGAAGAGAAGGAAAAAAGACATTAGGGCCCTGCAAGACTTTGGTGAAACATTGAAACGTGTTGTTCTCTCCCTTTTCGTCCCGTTTTCTCTCTTTCCCCCATCCACCTACAACAAGTTACAAAG
Organism: Trichoderma guizhouense; assembly: GCA_002022785.1. NCBI lineage: Eukaryota > Fungi > Ascomycota > Sordariomycetes > Hypocreales > Hypocreaceae > Trichoderma > Trichoderma guizhouense. The sequence goes on from LVVK01000017.1 coordinate 2,241,474, forward strand.
TTGCCACCAGCATCGAGCTGCAGTAGTCGAAATCTTGATACAGGCGTGTGCTTGTCATTTTTCACTACATTGTGGCGAGAACTACAGGCCAATACCAAGGCTGGGTTTGATGAATTAGCCAACCAGACCAGACGGGCTGGGCACTCCGGCAGCAGACACGCCAGCAAAGGGGCGGAGAAATGAACCAGCTCCCCTGAAACCATTCGTTATTGATTCGCCCGTGTTGATGTGATGCTCGGCTGCTAGCCTATCGCTGAGATTCGCTTGAAAATCCTACCTACACACGTACTCGTGCATGCATACATGCATACAGGCACACATACATACCTTCTATCAGCACGATTACATACATCCTTGGTCTTCCTGGCCGGTTAGATACCAAAAGGACCCCAGAGGAGGCGTGTATCTTTGCTAACCACTGCAGCTCCTCCCCAGCACTGACGCCGAAATTATCACCCCGACTCCCAAATAGCCGCTACAATGGCCAACTCAACGGCCCAGGAGGCCCGGTTTACGGCCCAGGCCCAGCTCCTCTCGAGATTGTCGACCCCTGACAGTGCCTACGTGGATGGTGCCAGCTCTACCGTTGCACCGGTAGCTCATACGACTGTCGATAGCTGTGAGGCCGCCACATATGCCGGTGGATCTCAAGACGTGTTCTCGTCACTATCCGAGCTTTCATCCGCCCTCATTATCTTCAGTAGCGGCTCGTCACCGCCACGTCTAGAGACTTTGCCAAGCGAGGTCTTGGCTCACATTGCGAGCTTTCTTGATGTCGATGACTTGTTGCGTGCGTCTCGTGTAAGTACTTTGCCGTGTCGTGCCGTGCTGACGGACTGACCCCGGAACACTCGCTACACAACACACACGTTATATTCACAGGAGGCATGGCTAGTCCCAACATCTTATCCCAATCCCTGTGATTGCCGTCATCTGGCATGTTGGGGAAGTGTTCCGTTTGCTGACGAGCTAGCATAGACGTGCCGTCGCCTTCGTGCAATCTCTCTTGACCCTGTCCTCCACCACTACCGCCTCCGCAACGCCCGGTTTGTCTTGACCTTGTTTCTCAATTCTCCGTTCCGCCCGTCTCTCGGTGACCTCATGTCCCGATCCATCTTCTTGACCCAAAACACCATCATATCACGGCGTTTGGCACGGTCCCTCATCTCCATCCGCCTCTCGCGTCGTCTTGCCTCACGGCTTTCCGCCAGGGATCTCGTCCAGCGATGCGTGTTGCCTCAGGAATGCGTCCCGGGCATGTTCCCCGTGCACGTCGCCCCTGGCCTGGTGGCCAAGCGCAAGAGCATTGAGAAGGAGCGCATCAAGGACGGCCTGAGACGGTGGATTTCGGTCAAGTGGAAGCGTCAAGTCAGCGAGCGGGCGGAAGACGCGCGGAGGTCAGACGAGATCCTGGGCGTCGGTCGTGTGTGGAAGCTACGCCGCTTCTGGGAGAGGATGAGCCGTGGCGAGTTGCCAGCTCATGGGGGGAGAAGCTGGTGACAAATGGTTTGTTGAGTGTGTGCTTTCCTGTCCTTTTTGGCTCTGTGATTTTGGTACTAGACTAGGTGGCGTTTTTGAGTGCTTGTTCCTTCTTGACAAGTTTGGCTTCTTTATATATATATACCCGGTCGATTTGTTTGGTCTCTTTATTTCGGTCTAGTCTTGCATCTCATCTCTCGACTATTTTTGAAGCAGTTATGGGAGTAACAGTTTTGAAGACCTGGGTAAACCTAGGTATATGTAGCTGATATTGATTGCTTTTTTGGCTATGAAAGTAATAGATGCTGGCATCTATTCAAAAGTGACATGTACGCCGGATCCATGCATTAACGGTCTAGGTATAATACGAAAAAGAGGGCAACCAGAAAAGAAGAGAATATTAACATGGCTTTGATGCATTTCATCTCATGCCAACGTTTGTCGTTGGGCCCCCTCATTCTTCACTTGCTCATTTTATCGCCCTGTTCGGAAGCGGAAGCCATCCCAGTCATCTTCTTCATCTTCATCATCCTCATCATCATCATCGGCGTCTGCTTTGGCAGAATCGCCAGTCGTATGGACATTCTCTTTCCCTTCGTCTTGCGGGTCAGAAACAACTTTCACTGCCGTCTGGACATCATCAGCCTGATCTTGAGTGAGCGTCTCGCTCCTTTTGCGCATCAGCGCTTCACGCTTCTCTTTCAACCGCTGGACACGCGCCTCAAGCTCCTGCATCTCTTCGAATTCATCCTCCAGCGCGCGGGTTGCTTCTTCGCGCTCATCCTCGATTTCGGCGTCAGCCTTGGACTTGCGGGATTCTGGGTTCTGAGCGGCGTCTTCCTCGGCTTGCGTTGCTGCGGCGGCGGCGGCTTCTTCGGCGGTCATGGCTGGACGGGAGATTACGGCGTCGTCGGAGTAGTCTTGGGCGGCGATGTCGGCTTCGAAGGCGGCCCATTCGTCTTCGTCGACTTGCTCTTGCTGGTCCTGAGATGCGGGTTGTGCTGGTTGCTGTGATTGTGAGAGGAGGCTGGCGGTGGAGGATTGCGGCTGGATGCTGATGCTCATGGATGAGGAGGATGCGGGAGTGGCGAGATTGCTGGCCTGGCGGGAGGGAAGAGAAGTTGCCAGTTTGGGGACTGCTGGTTGCTGCGAGGGCGTGGATGATCGTGAGGCGATCTGGACTTGGACGCCTTGTGTTGGCATGAGGGGCTTCTTGTTGCGATTGGGGTCGTCTTCGGATGCTGTTGCTGGTCTGCTGCGTTTCCTCCGCGCTTCGTCTTCGTCGTCCAGATCTGTGTCCTTTTCTTCCGGACCTAGTTGGTCGATTTTGCGCTTTTGCGCAGCCAAAGCATCGTGATCCTCGGCATCTTCTTCTTCTCCTCCTGCTTCATTGTTCTCGTCCTCTTCTTGGTCCTCGTCTTCCACCTCGGCATTGGCATCGTCAATGATGCTCTGATTTAGGGCAGATAGTCGTTTCTTGTGCTTGTCGCTCTGGAGATGGGCGTCCCAGTGGGATTCGGCTCGGATGTGGTCGCGGCAGAGGGTGCAGAGGAGCTTTCCTGCGTCTGAGTATAGGGCGTACGGGTGGTTGATGCGACGGGCTGCTCGTTGCTGGCGGAGGAGCGCTCGGACGTCGGCCATGGCTGGAATTTGGTGGTATGATATTATACGAGAGGAGGTAGAATAGGGAGAAGTATTGGATGAGCTGAGCTGAGCTGAGCTTTTGTCGAACGGGATTCGAATAGGCCGTTGATAATTCTACTCGTACGTCCTAAAGGCTGTACATGCTTTAGAGGAGGACAATGGAGGCAATTGGCGAATTGAGTTGACGAATTGGTCGAGAATGAAGGAAGCAGACGATGGCGGCTCTTGTGCCTGATGGCTGTAATTGCAGGTCGATGGATGGAGCTCGTATAATAAAACTGACCTCCATGCTGCGATTAGCACCAGCTTTAATTTTTCTGGGACAAGGTTCAGCTTCTTTCTCGACGTCACTCAATCCGCTGAAGCTTGTCGGGGCCGCTGTTTATCCGGCGCAGCTGCAGTAACACTTTCTGCGACTGGCTGCTGCTTCCCCAGAATTTGATTCTATCATATCATCCGTATCATACACCATCACCAAATACTCTCAATATTCTTTCGCGTCTCTTGTTACACTCCAGTGGTATCGATTCTTCTTTGATTTGTCTTCGTATCAAACTCCAATGAGCTGATACTCATCGACTCTTCTACAACGCGCGGGGAGGGGTTACGTGCACTCGAATAAGACAAAAGGACGATAAAGACGAGAAGAAGGACTGAGCAACAATGGACGAGCAACAAGAGCCGCACTCGCTGGCGTCGACGTTTCCAAACCCGCCGGATTTCTGGAAGGAATTCACGCCAGAGAGAATCGCAGAGATTACAGAGCTGCGAAGGGCTCAGGCCGGTGATGGCGAGGACGTAGACAGCGTGCAGATTCCGAATCTGCCTGAGCATCTGAGGGCTCTGCAGCCGCCCCCAGAACCGGCAGATGGACGGTGGCGAGTCTTTGGCGACCAATACATGGTATGGCTTTATGATAATGAGCCTTGAGTGGTATCCTATATCGTCTCTCTAACTCTGTGCTTCTCATCTCTAGCTCGACGACAAACTCCCGACTCTCGAGGAGCAAGGCATCGAAAACCTCCCAGCAACAGCCTCCTCCAGCGCCAAAGACGCCAAGCACTACGATCGCGCCTTTGAGCTCAAGCGCCTGACCAAATCTCTACTACTCAACTTCCTCGAGATGGTCGGCACGCTGGCGCGCAACGCGAGCGACGCCGAGGCCAAGATTGCCGACTTACGCACCATTTTGATTAACATTCACCACATCCTCAACGAGTACCGCCCGCATCAGGCCCGCGAATCGGCTATTGAGATGATGCAGGACCATCTTGATCGTACCCGGACGGAAACGGCCGCCATTCGCACGCAGGTCGACAAGGCGAGGAAAGTTCTTGAAGGTTTGGGTAGTCTGGACTTGTCGGCGATTCCAAAGGAACAGATTCTGGTGGAGGATCCGACGGCAAATTGGACGGACGAGGAGCATCTTTTGGTTGAGAAGACGCTGAGAGAGGCCAAGGTGTGGGCTATGGCTGATGCGGTTATCGAATAGTGGAAGACGACGGTGGACATGTTGGAATACCACGAGATGAAGTGGGTGATTTCGTGGCCGAGCCCGAAGCTGGGATGTCAATGCACGGCGAGATGCAGGCGGCGAGAGAGAGGAAGAGGTAGGGTTAAAGGGGCGTGGAAGCTGCTTCGGTGGAAGAATATATATATTGAAACTGCGGAGGGAAAGACGAAAAAGAAAACGCTATTATTAATGCAGGATGCCAGCATAAAGTTGATGAATAATGACCGGTTACGACTTTGGAGGGAACTGAAAGAGCGTTACGGAGATGTCATTAATTGACGACATCAAGAATCATTGGTATATCACAGAGAGAAGGGAGAGGGAGAGACTCAGAATTAGGACTATTCACCTAGATGAAACAAACAAATAACATTGAATACTATCAACACTAAAACTATGCTTTTCATATAGTAGTTATATAGTAGCCATTTCTCACAGAGTTCACACACAGACATACACGTTAGGCAACATATGTAGAAACAGAAATAGGTATCATGCATTACATGGCAATATTCCCTAACTATATCTAGACTAGATAACAGGATCACATAATGATAAAAAGAAAAAAAAAACTCATACAAACTCGTACAATTCATTTCTTCCCCCCTTCAAACGTCTAAGCTTTTCTCACCGGCGGAGGACCTCCTCCTCCAACAACACCAGCCACCACCTGCGGTAACGGCGTCGCCGCTGCTGCTGCTGCGCCCTGGCCGTTGTCGTTTCCATTCCCATTCCCTCCGGTGCCTTCCTTCTCCAGCAGATCCGCCAAATACTTCAGATCGTCTCTAGCGCGAACATCTCGCTCAATGATGGTCTTGATTACTTCCCACTCCCGTCGTGTCATTTGATATGCCTGCGGGAGGATGAATTGTACCGTGGGCACGCTGATAAGGGGCCCTAGGACTTCTCTCGCGGTGATGACGCCGGCATCTTGCTGTGCTTGTTTTCTCTGGTCGTCTGGTCCCTGTGAGTGTTGTCCAGGTGGTGAAGCTTGAGACGGTTGTACTGGTGGAGCAGGACGGTTGAGGTGCGGCAGCTGAGGGATGGGAACCGGCGTGGCAGATTGTCCATGGCCGTTTGGAGGAGCATTGGGAAACGGAGAGGATGCGATTTGGGGCGTGGCGGGTGAAAAGGCCGGGCCAGAAGTCGAGTTGCTTCGCTGACTGTATCCAGCTGGAGGAGGAGCAGAAGATTGAGTCGTAATCGGGCTCGGGCTTGCGGATGAGGCAGCGGCATTCGTCGCTTCGTTGTGCAGCATCTGCTTCAGCTGATCCGGCTCGTTGCGATACACAAAGACGGCCAGCAGCAGAGGCTCGGTCCGGGACTTGGGAATGTAATTGTCCACAAGATTCAGCATAAACTCGGGGTGACCATCTTCGCCGGCAGGGACAGGCACCAGGTACGTATCCCTGACGTTGCCGGCCACCTTATTGCCGACGACGCCATACCTATTCTTGCTGACAAAGTAGTTGATGAGGTTGTTGAATTCTTGCTTTGCATCTGGCGACGTGGGTGTGATGTTGACAACGATGATGTCGGTCAAATTGCTGTATCGCAGGCTGCAAAGGTACTCGATGGCGCTCTGCTGCGGGATTCGACCGGCCACGGTCATCTGTCGCGGGATCAGCTTGGTCCAGGGGCCAAACGAGGCAAAGTTGGCGCCTCCAATGTGCTTGGCCGTGGCCTGGAAGTCGGCAATGGAGCTCATCGCCAGCGAGCCGCGCCAGATGACATCGGGATCCGTGGCCTCTTCCGTGGGCGAGTAAGGCGGCGATTCGGTCTCGTCCTGCAGCATCCGGTCGACATCGGGGTCGAATCCGGGACCGTGGGTGTTCAAGACCGGCGCAGAAGGCCGGCGACGGTGAGCTGCAGTGGGAGATTTCACAGCGGAGAAGACCTTGCCAATATCGAAATTCGACTGGCTTGGGGAGCGCTGGCTTAAACCGGCGTCACCCAGTTCGTTTCCTCCTATAGACTCGCGCTTAACGTGTTGCTGTGGTTGTTGTTGCCTCTGTTCTTGCTCCTGTCTCTCCTCTGCTCCTGGACGAGGGCCTCCAGCGGATGGCATGGGTGCTTCGCTGGTAACCAGGCCCTCGTCCTCGACGATTTCTTCACCCTTGTGCGTGCGCCTAACGCGAGGGCCTGTCTCTGAGGTGTACAGGATGGACTGTTTCTCTGCTCTCGCCTTCATCTCGGCCGTCTGCCTCTGCAGCTCAGCCGAGGCAAGCTGCTCCGATGTCATGACGGCGAGCGTCATGGGCGAGTGCTCGTGCGCCCAAAGGCCCTGGAACAACTCAGGGTTGTTCTTGAGGTTGAACGACAGCGACTTTATCTGCTGGCTGTACTCCTTCTGGCCTTTGGAGAGCGGGTGTGTGTCAAAGACGGCGCGCTCAATCTGAAGCGCATACTTGTCGGCGAGGGATTCCGCAGTCTCATCTTCTGGTAGCTGGATGTGGTTGCTCTTGGCTAGGGACCCGATGACATGAACCAACGACTTCTTCAGCGCCTTGGCAGGGCCGATTCGCGTGCCAGGGAGATCCTGGATGGATGCAGTCAAGTCTTCGGGTGGCACATACTTGACCAAGGGAGAGGCTGCGGCCGAGACGGAAGCGGACGCAGAAGCGGAAGCAGAGGCCACAGCTTCGTCCTCCGAAACGCGGCGCATCTTTGTAGTCTAGATGGAGAAATTTGTGTTAGCATCAATCATCAATTGAGAACAAGTAGATATAGATTCATCAAGACAATAGCATACCTTTCCGTCTGCATCCTGCGAGTCCTCTCTCGCCTTCCGCTTGCCCTGCTTGAGCACGGATGTCACGTCCTTCTTCTCTCTCGACACGGCATCGGGAGTAGGCGATGCCTTTGCCTGGGCATCTTTCTCGAGCTCTTCTTTGAAATCGCTGCCTCGCTTCCCTCTCTTGCGCCCGCCGCGCTTCTTCTTTCTTTCGGCCTCCTCCTCGTGCGCCTTTCGCCGCTCCTCCCACAGCTTCTCGCCGCGGGCAATGGCGTCCAGCAGCTCCTTGTGGTTCTCCGGCTTGCACTCTTCGCACCAGTAGTTGTCGGGAATCTCGTCTTCGTACGAGCTCACGCCCACGCAGACATTGTGCTGCCACACGAAGCACGTCTCGCACGAGATCCAGGCCTCGCCCGAGTCTTCGTCCTGCTCGGTGGCGCCGCAGACGCAGCGAATGACTTCTTCGGGATCTTGCGACTGTTCTTTCTCCTTCTCCGCCTTCTTGTTCTTCTTGGTCTGTCGACGTTTCGGCGCGGCAGGCTCCAGCTCGTCAAAGGCCTTTGTGTGCTGGCCCTTGGTGGCTCTGACGGAGCGTCGAGGTTCGGCTTCTCCTGTTGCGACGGCTTCAGTTAGCAAAGTTTCTCGTCTCTTGTCTGTCTCGTCTCGTCGGTAACGGCGCATCTCTCGCGCAACCAGCCTCAATGAGTCGCATCTCTGCGCCCGTCTTGATCGACTGAGGGGAATCGCCGGCTCTTGTGGTTTGTTTTTTAGCTTACCGGACATGGCAATGGAGCACGCGCAAAGGCGTCGCCGCAGATCCAACTAAATGCGATGCAAATTCTACTGTGGAAGCGAACGCGAGATGGAAGAAAAAATTCTTGCGGTTCGCTTCAGGCGGGCATTGGACATTTACAAAACAGGCAAAGACGGCAACTAGTAGGTAGTCACAGACAGCTAAAACAACGATTCCTCCCCTCGGCAAGAAAAACCTGAAGAGAAAAAGAAAAGAAAATAAGGCCTAAGTTCAGCGCGAGGTGCCAATCCAGCGACCAGCTCTTCTTGGGTAGCTATGGGATGGCGAGCGGCGTGTGAAGCTGCTACAGAGGCAGCGCGTGCCGATTTTAGCTTGTCAATGTCCAGGGAAAAAAATATCGAGCTTGTGTTGGTGATGACGGCAGCTTGCGTGGGGTTCCGGGAGCCCCTTGGAGTGGATACAAATAGAAGGAAGAAGCGGGTGGCGCGCGTCTTTTTGCCTTTTGGCTGTGGCTTTGGCTTTGCCGGAAGCGTTTTGACAGCTGGTGGCAGATGGAGGCAGCTGGGGGGATGAATGGGTTAGATGAATATCGAGTGTCAAGAGTTGAGAGTTGAATATCGAGTGTTGAGTGTTGAGCAGCGCAGCTTTGCAGCTTCTAGACGATGCTTGGGTCTGATAGAGTAGAAGAGGTAACAGCGTGTCAAGCAAGGGTCAGTCTCCGATGACGGTGAGCTGGATGAGACACGATCAGATCAGATGAGTTGAGTGGAGTTGAAGTGCTAAGTGTCGCAAAGCGGTGATTCAGAAGAGCAGCTGTCTTGACAAGCTTGATCGGAATAAAGTAGGCGCGCAAAAAAGAAGCAGAAGAGGGAAGAATGCTAAAGAAGAAGAAGCCGGAGCTGCAGCTGATGGTCCAGAAAAGCAGTGGCAATTGGAAGTTTGGAATCTTGGCGGCCAAAGTGAATGCCCAAGCAATGCAGTGGCTGATTCTCGACCATGATGGGATGACGGGGAGCTTAGTCATGAGGGGCAACCGATGAAGATTGCTGTACTGTGACGGCACAGCCTCGGCTAAACTGCCGTTGAAAATGTTGGATCATGTCTCAGCCTTTTCTAATTGCTGCCTCAGGCATAAACCTGGGTCACAACTGGCTTCTGGCTGACTCAGCTGGTTCAATGCTAGAGCTCCAGGGTATCTGCCACAGCTTCAGCAGCACCTACGCGGCGGTCGTGCCTGGAGCTCCAGAAGTGACGCCGGCCTTGTTCCCCTCCATACTCCAACCAACATCTACAATCTCTCTCCAATCCAGATCCTCTCTTCGATCCGGAGATTTGCCCTACTTCTGCATCTGCGCAAATCTAATCGAATCAATCTCTCTCCGGATATCCAGTTCTTCCATCCCCTGCACCGTCAAACAGAGATTGCCCCTCCACCATGTCCCGCCGTTACGATTCCCGAGTACGTCCAGCCTGAGCTCCAAGGGCGAGCACATCCGCCATCAGACTCGATATACAGGCTAACCGCGTACCATAGACCACCATCTTCTCCCCCGAAGGCCGGCTGTACCAGGTCGAATATGCACTGGAAGCCATTTCCCATGCCGGTACCGCCATCGGTATCCTCGCCAAGGATGGAATTGTGCTGGCGGCCGAGCGAAAGGTGACTTCAAAGCTGCTGGAGCAGGACACCTCAGCAGAGAAGCTCTACGTGCTGAACGAGTATGCTATTCCTTGTGTCCGTGTATTTGTACATGATGATCATCCCTGCTGACACCTTACGCCTCGTCACAGCAACATGATTTGCGCAGTAGCAGGCATGACCGCCGACGCCAACATCCTCATCAACTACGCCCGCCAGGCCGCCCAGCGATACCTCCTCACCTACAACGAAGACATCCCCTGCGAGCAGCTGGTGCGTAAGCTGTGCGACCTGAAGCAGGGCTACACACAGCACGGTGGTCTGCGGCCGTTTGGCGTCTCCTTCATCTACGCCGGCTGGGACCCCCGGAGACAATTCCAGCTGTACCTCAGCAATCCCTCAGGAAACTACGGCGGGTGGAAGGCCACCAGCGCGGGCGCCAACAATGCCAGTGCGCAGAGTCTGTTGAAGCAGGACTACAAGGAGGACTGCTCGCTTCAGGAGGCCTGTGGTGTGGCTGTCAAGGTTCTTAGCAAGACGATGGACTCTACCAAGCTGAGCAGTGAAAAGAGTGAGTCTTTTTGTTTTCTCTCAGTTTCATGCATCAATGATCGGATAGCTAACGTGCACTTGTAGTCGAGTTTGCGACGGTGGGACAGACAGAGGATGGCAAAATCTACCACAGGCTGTGGAGCGCCGACGAGATCACGGCGCTGCTAAAGGAGCATGACTTGGCCAAGAGCGAGGACACGGAAGAGAAATAAACGAATAGAGCGGGTGAAAGTTTTCAAACAAGTAGACTGAGAATGGGCGCTTAATGACACAAAAAAGGACAATGGCCCTTGTAACAATACGACACGTCCCAAGATGAGTTTGACTTAATTCAGGGATTCCTGTGATGTAAGCATGCCGCATTATCCAAAAATTAAGAAGAAGAAAAGAAATCCTATATACTTTTGATGCCCCCCTTTTTCTCTCGGAGGGACACGACGGTAGATGGCAGAGTTGCAGCTATTTACACAAAAGACAAGCTCTTCCCGCTATGAGTACACTACATTGCGCAATATGAAATCTCAGCATTAGCCTCAAGCCGTCTCAGCTTCGTCGAGTTCCTAGTGGGAAGGCTAATTCACTACCTTGCTCTTCTTCGTCCAGCACGCGCTGCCATCCTTGCTGTTGAGCCTCGACGGCCGGGTGAGGATGAGGCTCGTCGCAGTTGGGGCTCGTCAGCTTGGGGAAATGCCGCCTGTAGCTCCAGTACGCAACCGTCATGCCGAGCGCGGACCCGACACATACATCATACACATCGTGGCGGTAGTCTTCGCACCGCGAGATAGCGACGAGGGCGGCTCCGATGAGGGGCGACAGGCAGATGAGGGCGCGGCTCAAGTCGCGGCCGCCGGTATAATAGTTGAAGATGTGGAGCTGGCCGGCGAGGAAGAGGCTAAGAAATCCCAAGCCGGCGAAGGAGAAGGACGAGTGGCCGGAGGGAAAGGATCGCCAGCCGTCTTGGAGGGTGTGGCCGTCGGGGGCGGTGCAGACGGCGATTGTGACGAGGACGTTTGGTTTGATGTCGGCGGAGGGCTGGCAGCGGGCGAGGAGGTCCGGGCGGGGGCGGCCGACGGCGTTTTTGACAATGTCTGTGATGAAGGAGGAGAGGACGATGGAGATGGCCAGGGAGAGGTATGTTGCTTCGTGCTTGTGGGTGGAGGCGCGGGTGGCGATGTTGTAGGCGATGAGGACGCCTAGAGGGATGAAGAGGGCGTAGAGGAAGTTGAGAGCTGTTTTTGGTGAGAAATGGGAGAAAGAGAGGAATTATGTTAGAGGAGGGAGGATGAAGTTGGGGATGGGGAGGAGAGACGTACGGACGGTGACTCGTTCATGTTCGGCGTGGGGGTATGAGATGCGCAGGTCGTTGATGAAGAACATGCGGTGGAAGGGATTGACGAGGAGGATAATCTGGAATAGTTGTTTAGTTGATTGGAGAGATATATGTGGTCTGGTCTGGTTTGAAGACTCACCATGATCCATCCTGCGAGAAGTATTGTGAAGCCGATGTAGTCCGGCGCATGAGTCGTCTATATGTGCCAAAAGAGGAAGAAGACGAACCATGTCAGTCATACAGAACAAAACAAGCAGAGCAAGACGGAGGAGGTCTCAACTCACTCTCCAGAACCTAGCCAGAGGTCCCATTGAAGCCGTCGAGTCGCCTGCGTTGGCGGTGCGCACAGAAGGCATATTGACGTTGCGCCTGGGGGTGAGATGAGATGAGAGCGATGAGGGAATTTGTTATATTAGGAGTGACTTGTCCATGAATGAGAAGCGCTTCTGAATATGTGTGGAATGAAGCTGAAAAGGGGTTGTTGTAATGAGAATGAGTGGGAGAGTTATGGGGGATGAGATATGAGAGTGAGGCTGAGTTGCGATTTGGCGATGTTGCATAAATTGCACGGATTTTTAGGGGGTGGAGTGCAGGGTAGGCGGAATGAGCGGCTTTGGCGAAGTGTCCGAGGGACGCGTAATTGGGACGGAGTCGACGTTGATGTGCATATAACTGTACCCGGCTGCATGTATTAATTACAATTAGATAGAGAAAGATCTCAAGCAGAAAATGATTCGCATTTTATTATAATTGAAGCAGGTTATGTAGCTGGAGGATCTGTGGCTAATAGCCCCCACGTTTTGATATATACGCCCCCATCACCACCAGATATACAACCAAATTATTACCCTGACACCCGGAGCTTATAACTTGGGCTTCAGAGCCTTGAAGCTCTTTGTAATCTCTGTAATCGCCGTCTCAACCGGCAATCTCTCCATCGAACTCGCTCCGTAAAACCCGTGAACGCCCTTTGTCCGACTAAGAACATACTCGGCGTCCTTCGGCGCTGCAATCGGACCTCCGTGACACAGCACAATGACATCCGGATTAATCTCAACAGCCGCATCGCGAATCTCCTGAATCAGCTTCACACACTCATCCAGCGTCTTGCCCGTAGTAGCACCAATAGACCCGCTCGTCGTGAGACCCATGTGCGCAACGAGAATATCAGCGCCGGCACGAGCCATCTTCCTGCTTTCCTCGACGTTGAAGACATACGGCGTGGTGAGCAAGTTGAGCGAGTGAGCTTCCCGGATCATGTCCACCTCCAAGTCGTACCCCATGCCCGTCTCCTCGAGGTTCGCCCTGAACTGCCCGTCGATGAGGCCGACGGTGGGGAAGTTTTGGACGCCGGCAAAGCCCAGGTCGCGGAGCTGCTTGAGGAACGTGGGCATGTTGCGGAAGGGATCTGTGCCGCAGACGCCGGCGATGACGGGCGTGTGCTTGACCACGGGGAGGACTTCATTGGCCTTTTCATTGACTTGTTGTAAGTACATAACTATCTTATCACATGAAAGAAGAGCGAGGGTGTGAAGCATCATCAGCACATACCATTTCCACCACAATTTTGTTGGCGTCTCCGTAGGGCATCAGGCCGGATAGTGACCCGCGGCCGGCCATGCGGAAGCGCCCGCTGTTGTAGATGATGATGAGGTCGCCGCCGCCGGCCTCGATGAATTTGGCGGACAGGCCAATGCCGGCGCCGGCTCCGACGATGGACTTGCCGGCGGCGATTCGGGCCCTGAGGCCGGCGAGGATCTTGTCTCTGTCTGTGGGAGGAGCCATTGTTCTAGATGAAGATGAGTTGTCGACAAACAAACTGTGACTTGTCCGGCTTCAGCTTGATAAGACCACCGCTTGTTGGATCCATGTATCCGTATCGTCATATCACCGCAGCCCTTGGCCGGAACTGGAACCACGGCGGGGACTAGCAGGGAATAGTCGTGAGCTTGAGCTTGTTGATGTCAGATCGGGTCTCCACCAACCGAAACTCAAGTGACCGTCACGCATTGCCACTGTGCCTTTTGTCGACATTGTGAGCATCATGGGTTAGTTTGTGGGATTGAGGAAGCACAAACAGCCTCGGATCTGAGACATTGGAATTTGATCTTATAACATGCCGTAAACCTCATGCATACCCCGCATCTTCTCTTGCTGCAAGCAATTCCGCCTTACTATTGTTTCTTTCTACTATCAAAATGGCCTCGGTAGCAATCATTGGGAGCTGCGATACCAAGCTGCAGGAGCTTCTCTTTCTTCGCGACAGGATTGAAGAAACCGCTGGAGTCAAGACGATTCTCATAGACGTCGGACGGGATCCGTGTGTCCACGATGCCATTGCCATCTCCCAGGCCGAGCTCTTGTCCAAGTATGGTAACGGCAAGGATATATCAGACTTGACCAGAGGAGAATTTGTGACGCTCATGTCCGAGCGTGCCTCTCAAGCTGTGCGGAAACTATATCAGCAGGACCTCATCTATGGCATTATTTCCGCTGGAGGTTCCAATGGGACATCGCTCTCTGCTGCCGTCATGCGCGACGTGTTTCCTGTTGGTTTCCCGAAGCTCATCGTTTCGACAATGGCGAGCGGCGATACTAGACCCGTTGTGGGTGAGACGGACATTACCTTGATGCATTCTGTTGTCGACGTTGCCGGCCTGAATCCCATCTTGCGAGACATTCTCAGCAATGCTGGGGCGTCTATTGCAAACGCTGCTCTCTCGTACGCTGCCAGGCGCGACAGAAAAACAAAAGATGTAGCGGAGGAGTCTACGAGTATGAAGAAGTGGCGGGTCGGCATCACAATGTTTGGTGTGACAACGCCGGGCGTTGATGCCATTCGCTCACATCTCGAGTCAAACTACCCCGTCGAAACATATGTTTTTCACGCCGTCGGCACCGGAGGAAGAGCCATGGAGCGGCTCATTCGCGAGGGTCAGCTTGACGCAGTCATTGATCTCACCACGACGGAGATTTGCGACCACCTGGTTGGCGGCGTGTTGTCAGCTGGAGAGGGGAGACTGGACGCTGCTGTTGAAACTAGCTTGCCAAACATTGTCTCTCTGGGGGCGCTCGACATGGTTAATTTTGGGCCGAGAAATACGATGCCGGAGAAGCACGAGGGAAGAGTCATATATGAGCACAATCCGACTATTACGCTGCTGAGGACTTCGCCGGATGAGTGTCGTGAGATTGGGGAGTTCATTGCTCGGAAGCTCAGCAAGACTAAGAGGTCGGACATGATTGAAGTGTGGATTCCGAAGGGGGGAGTTAGTATGATTGCTGTTCCTGGAGGGCCGTTTGAAGATGAACAGGCTGATAAGGCGTTGTTTGAGGCGGTCAAGTCGGGATTGAGCGGAAGTGGGATTAAGATTGTTGAAGATGAAAGGCATGTGAATGATGAAGGGTTTGCAAAGGATATCGCAGAGGCATTGGTTGCAAAGCTGGGACTGCAGAAGAGTTGATGGCTATATTTGCTAGTAAAGAGCTTTATATAACTTGAGCACTGCCTTCGAATGGAACATGGCATAGCAATTCATCATATATAGTCGTTTAATGTAGACTTCAGTGGTGTGATGACGATTTCATGGAACAAGTTTTGGCGGTTTACTTACATGCAATTTGGTTCCATGCATGAGAGCTCACTTACAAGGGCTGCCCCGCCTAACAATAGACGCCTGCAGTGCCCCCAGCGCGTCAAGCCCTCAGTAACTGGACGCGCTAGGGAGCTCTGGCTTCTGGAACAGCGCTAAAAACGCGGAACTCGTCCCGACAGGCGCTGCTGCATCTCCAGCTCCGGTATCAACTTTTTCTTCCTCTTCCCTTTCCACATTCATACCCAACAACATCCACCAGAACCTCTGCGACTACGCCATACCCACCAGCATCGCCAAGATGCTCAAATCGACTCACAAGCCAGCGCAATTGGCGCCCCTGCCGCCGGGCTGGACCGAACACAAGGCCCCGACTGGCCACTCGTACTACTACAACGCCGAAACGAAAGAATCCACGTATAAACGACCCGGCCAGCTGCCTCAGCCCGCACCAGAACCATCCTACTCTCCATACGCTGCCGTACCCAATCTGTCCGATCCCAATGTCGCAAATGCATACATGGCGCAGTTCAACCAACCGCCGCCCCAGGCACAAAGGGGCGGCTTTGGTGGTCGAGGTGGTTTCGAGAACCGGCCGCGGCCTCAGCCCGTGGACAAGCCGAGGAGAAAAGAAGCTATTCCAGGCTGCGAGCCGTGGATTTTGGTGTACACGAAATACTCGCGACGATTCGTCTACAATCCGGTCAAGAATGCGAGCTACTGGCGCATACCGGAGAAGCTCATGCCCGCCATCTTGGAAATGGACAAGAAGCGAATACAGAACAAGTCTGCGGACGAGGAGAAGGGAGGTGAAGCAGAGGATGGCGAACCCAAGGGAGAAGAGAGCAAGGCTGTTGAAGAGACGCCTGCTCAGGGTCCAGACTTTGATAGCGATGAATATGAAGAGGTTGAGGTCGAGGTCACCGATGATGAGGGACAGGGCGAAGACGGCGACGAAGACGAGAATGAGCACCCATCGAAACGACAACGTACCGAGATGACGGATGAACAAGATCAAGGTCCCCTTGAATTTACAGAAGCGGATATTGCGGCTCAACTACAAGCCATGGGCGAAGATTACGGCCTTGAACCGGGAGACTACGACGACGGCAACATGGAGGACTGGCCCGAAGGCGCAGAGGGTGTGGAATTCTCAGAAGAGGACGCCAAGTTTTTGTTTCAGGATATGCTCATCGACCTCAACATCAATCCTTATAGCTCGTGGGAGAAACTGCTAGAAGACGGCAAAATGGTCGAGGACCCGCGCTACACGGCGCTCAGCACAACAAAGGCGCGGAAAGAATGCTGGGATGAATGGACGCGGGCAAGGATTGCTGAACTCAAGGAACAGAGGGCCAAGCAGGAGAAGAAGGACCCCAAGATTGCCTTTATGGCGTTTTTGCAGGAAAAGGCCTCGCCGAAGCTGTATTGGCCCGAGTTTAAGAGAAAATACAAAAAGGAGGATCCCATGAAGGACATGAAGCTGTCGGACAAGGATCGTGAGAAGGCGTACAGAGAACACATTAATCGGTTAAAGATGCCTCAGGCTACGCTCAAGTCGGATCTTACTGCTTTGCTGAGAGCGCAGCCGGTGCATTTACTTAACAACAAGTCGCTTGCAAATGGACTGCCCGCGCAAGTCTTGACGGATTTACGGTATATATCTCTCGAGCCCAAGATTCGCGATCCTTTGGTCGAGGCGTATGTGCAGACTCTGCCACCACCTCCTCAGGACCCTAGCTCTGCGGCGGAGGACGAGGAGCAGAAGAAGGCGCGGGAGGCGAAAGAGAGGCGGGAGAAGGCGCTGGAGGAGCGGAATCGGATGGTTGAGGAGCAGAGGAGGAGAAGGGAGAGGGACGTGGCGGCGAGCAAGGCAAGGCTGAGAGAGGAAGAGAGGGAACTGGAGTTTGCTATGAGGGTTGGCAAACGGGGGTTGCAGAGCCAGTTGGCGAGCATGAGCGTGAAGCAGCAAGAGGGAGGCGAGGGGGAACCATCATAGGTTGTATATGGCTGGTTTGATGATGTTGATGGTTGGTCACTTGGAAAAGAACGCATACACATATGTATATACACATGCCTGTATACATACATCAGGTCAAAGATGGTCAAAGAACCGGCCAGCCTTTTGCTGCACTTCTTGCGCCCACGCTTCAACATGTTCCGTGCCCTCTGCGCCATCCTCCGTCAAATAGACATCCACCAGCCTCGCAGGCACCCACTCGAAATACACATTCGTGACACTCACGCCCTGTAACCCCACATCTGGACCGAATATCCCCTTCCACCCGCGGATGAGCTCCTCGCTGTCGTTTTCCTCATGGCCCGGCGGATCAAACGGCAGCACTTTTTCTTTTTCTGAAAGCACGACGACTTTGATATCTGGAGAGACGTGTTTGGCGGCGAGCACGGCGGGGAGCGAACCGGTCTTGTTGCTCACGTTGCCGGATTTATCGATGAGGTCTGCGCCGAGGAGGAGGATGTGTGCGTCTTTGGAGGCGAGGGCGGAACTTGCGTCTGTGTGGATGGTGATGCTGCTTTTGTTTTCAACGTTATTGTTGTTTTGGATGAGGGAGGAGAAGCGGCGAGCGGCGGTGACGCCTTCGAAGAGGGGGCGGGATTCGAGGATGTGTATATCTAGAGGGTGGGAAGCTGATTTAAGAATGAGGGAGATTGACGCTGTGATTGTCGAGCTGGATGATAGAGTGACGATTTTGAGGGGCTTGGATGGTGGGAAGGGGAAAGTTTTGTCGAGGAATGAGGAGAATGCGGTTGCGATTTTGGTTGCTGATTGGTTTCTTTGTTGCGCGAGGGTTTTGATTGCAGCGCAGATTTCGTCGAGGAATTCTTTTGAGAGGGAGCTTTGGGTGGAGGATTGGAGATGTTGTTCGATGTGGGAGAGGCTGGAGAGGACGACGCTGAGGATGGGAGCGCCCATGCTTTCTCGCCCGTTTTTCCATAGATGCCATGCTGTGAACTGGATGTTCTTCCACCATGTGTCTCGATTGGTTGTGTTGATTCGGGGAATTACGTCGAGATATATGTCCAGTGCTGTAGACGCCAATTGTCTCGCGCCGCTCTCATGGTCTTCTTGCAGCGTTTTCAGTCCAGCTGCTAAAATACCACCAGCGTCCTTACCGAGATCAATGTCAAACCACACCCTCCTCAAACTTTCTTTCAGCCGAGGCACTCCTTGAAAGGATTCGTCGTCAGTGACTTCATCGGGATCGAACCACTTGTACCCCTCATGCTCCCAATCAATCGTGATTTTCTCTTCGCCAGCGGGTTTCAGGATGAATGCAAAGGGATTGATGGTCCATATGCGGCCTACTGAAGGGTCTGTAAAGGAATACGGTTTGCCTTGTCGAAAGAGTCGGAGAGAAGACGCTGTGAGGGTGGTTTCTTCATGGAGTTCGCGCCAGGCGGTTGCCAGGGGGGAAGCGTCTGAGACTTCGACGCCGCCTGAGATGGGGGCGTATTTATGCCTATTCATGAGATGCCGTTTGTATCAGCTGATAAACATTCATGTAGGAAAATGGAGATTTAATGTGAACTCATTGAGTGGGAAATGTCATACTGATATGTATTCACCTCCCCGCTCCGACGAAACAAAGCCACCCGCGGCTTATTATTCGAATCATTGCCGTCTGGAAACTGAAAGATGAAGCTGACCGCCACAGCTTTCTTTGCCAACTGCGACATTATTAATTTCTTGTTCAAAAGTGATTGGAATCTGGATATTGTAAAATGCATTGAAAGAGTTGAGTTGTGAAGCTTTCAATGCGGTTGACGGTTGGAGTTTAGTCGTCTTTTGGGGAGGAGTGGCATGACATGACATCACGTTGAAGCACAACATACTTTATACAAAAGGTAATATTAATGGTTTCTCATCCATCTGCTATAAGACATGAGCATTATGAGAAAAGTATCTATTTGATTGAAAACATTATTTATTTTTGAGTATCTATATATTCATCACATTGCATTCGACTCAAATCATCTTAGCAATAACGTGCAAAGGCACAAAGTGGCAGTAAACTGCAAAAGGATACAACTTTCAGCTCCGCGTATTAGAATGTGCTTTCGCTGGCTGAAAATGCAGGGGCACAAACACAATCTCCGACTGGTGGTGATATTTACGGAAATTCCCCGAAACACCGAAACAGTAGCCATTAACCTGTACGCGTATGCACATCCACCAGTTTCTTTATTTTCACTTTTCTTCATTGTTTATCCTTTGAATGTACTCTGCATCTACCCTTGAATGCTTTTAAAACAAAAGAAATAACATGAAAAAACTGCCGTGGTGGTATAGAAAAGTCATTATCGCCATGCACCATCCTCGATCGATCAGATAATAGATCAGCCCTGCGAGGAAAAAAAAATAAAAAAGCTCCCTCCCGTCTTCCCATCACTGCATGAATCCACTAAACAGGCCTGTATTGTACATGGGCGGCCACTCATCGTCCACCCAGGCCACCAGCTCGTCGTAAAGGGCATGGTCTTCGCCGGTTTGCAGGACCGGCATGGAGTAGTCCGTAGGCGTCGTCATCATCGGCGGGGCAAATCTCTGCCCAGCTAGCCCGGCATTGCTCAACTCCTGAGTCTGCACCATCGAGTCCATCAACCTCCGTGCTAGGGCCCAGAGATGCCGCAGAGAGTTTGACGAAGCCTGGCCAAAGTTGGTGATGCCGTCTTCTTCCAGCTGGATCCCAAACATGATGTCGTTGTTTCTTGCCTCTCTTTCTTCTTCCGACACTTCTTCATCGGATATCAGGTCCTCCAGAATGAGGCACACGGTGGCATTGAACGAATAATGCTGTTCTGCGTGCAGAGGCGACTTACGACTGAGGTTGAGTGCTGCCAATTGTCGCCCAAGACGAATGTTGCGGCGCGCAGCCGTAATGCACAGCGTCAGATGCTCCGAGTACATCATGTTAGTCTCGGTGGTCTGCACCATGAGACGCTTGGCTATCGACCTCTTGACGGCACCGAGGAATAGCGGCCGGATGGCTAGAATGAGAAGCATATTGTACCTCATGTGGAGGAGGCAGCAGGCAGGGTCATTGCTCAGCCCGTCAGGGGAGAGTTGCAGACGAGGTGGAAGAGTCAGCTGCCACTGCTGCAACATCCAGATAGCCTTGTCGGGCTGTGTGGGCATTCCTCCTCTGACTGCTTCCCACGGAGCGATGCGATACGTGTTACAAACGACATAACCAGAGATTCGCGAAAGCTCGACATGAGCCCTGAGTCCCGCAGCGGGCGGCATCGACCTATAACAGCAAGTTAGCAGCCTATCTTTGGGAAAGAAATTGATTCGCAACTCACGGAGCATCGGCAGGCAACTGGATCCGGATGGCACCGTCCATGATTATGTGTGGCCGTCCCATCAGACAGCTCAACCACCGGTCCAGAATATATACGGTCCAAAATACTCGCTTCGCCCTTTCATCAGCGACCCCTCGATGGATGCCTAGCATGATACAAATGTGCATGGCGGCTGCGACATGCATATAGGCGGCATCTCGTCTATTCATCTCAATCAGATAGGCTGACATGAGACAGAGAGTGGCAACATCGCCAATTGTACAACACCGTGTTACGTCCAGGGGATTGCCCACGAGTATGGCAGCACCGGCAAAGTACGCTTCACTCAGTGAGGGTGTCGACGCACTGAGCGCCTCTTTTGACGAGGTGCCGGCTTGAATAATGTTGGCCAAAGCGGCGTGGTAGAATGCCAAGTGACGAAATTCATTCATGTCCGCCTCCGGAGCGGATGACGGAGAGGCGGCCTGAGTGGGAAGAATATCGAGCTCTCCAAACCAGTAGATGCCGCCGCTAGGCCATTCGCCATTTCCGTCTTGGATCAGATATCTGAGCTTGGACAATAGAGCGGCAAGGTCCTCGCTGGAGGGTAGCGATATTGGTTTTGAGTCTCGATCGACCAGCGGGCGAGAGTCTGCGGTGTAGTATCTCCCCAGACTGGACAAGAGAGCGCTTCCGTCCTGCCCCTGAGACAGCTGCGGTTCCACCCGTGTGAGAGGCAGCACAGCCCCAAGGAGCTCCTTTAAGTGATCGAGGAATGTAGCGCCGCTGGTCTCTCCAAGGTAGCCCACTGTGTCATTGGGATCCTGGACAAGGTGACCGGGTGTTTGTTCATCTTCCGGCTCAGGTTTAACGGAGGGGAGACCTTGGAGATGGCTGCTGCCCTCAGAGAGAAGGGACTGGCTGGGGCTAAAGGCGCTGGCGCTGGGAGATGGCGACAGGCCCTCTGGCGTGGCAGAGGCGAGGTTGATGAGCTCTTGTCGCCTAGAGGGGTCGGGAATGGCCTCTTGAAGCGCCCGCTCATAGAGCTCGACCTTTTTCCGCAGCTCTTCCAGCTCGGCACGCGGGACGTTGATCTTTTCGACGGGAACGGGGTAAATGCACTCGCGGTTGGAGGCGGAGCACTGCGAACAGGGGGTTCCGCCAGAACACTTGACCCTTCGAACATTGCAGCTGTTGCATCTGGGTTGGGTTAGCAAAGACGCTGGATTTCAGGAGAAAGGCAGAAGTACGCAGTGGCAACTCGTTTGCGGTGCTCGGGGGCCACTTTGTGACGGCGAGGGTTGACGGGCAGCCGCTGGCTCGAGGGCCGCCTGCTGTCACTGCCGCTGTCGAGTTGCATAGTTGGTGATGATGGTGGTGGTGGTGATGATAACGACAGTATAAGATCAGGGGAGAGGGAGAGAGAGATGCTCTGGATCCAGCCAGGAGTGTTTATGCTAGCCGCTCAGACTCAGACTCAGACTCAGCGAAGCAGCAGCAAAGCAACAGACATACACGCCCGGCTATATGCCTCTCTGGCCTTGTCCCAAAGTTCTTAGTCGCGGCGCGAGGCTGGTGGGCCTGGCGGCGGCCCGCGACGGCAGTACGTGGGACGTACGTATGCGTGCGTATGTGCGCTTGTCGATTCGGTCAATCACAATCACGATGGCCTCACCAGGTTCAAGGTCAAGGGGAGGAAGAGCAGCCGAGCAGCCAGGAATAGCAATAGCAGCATTCGGCCGACCCGCCCTTGGTCACATCCGGCCGGACACGAGATTCGCCGGGCAGTATCTCGATTGGAGATTGTCAGATTGGATGGGGATGGATTGGCCGACGGCGTTGATTTGATGATTCATAGCAAGCGATTCGCAGCCCGTCTCCATCGCCGTCACCGCCCAGGGAACAAGCTGGTCTGGTCTGTGTCTCATCGTCATGCGAAAGCCGCCTCGCACGTCGCAAGGCTGGGGTCCTGGTTCTTTTGATCTGATCTTGGCTCTGCTCGTGTTTGACGTCGAGCGCGGGGAGAGGCTAAAAAGTGGGCGATATGGGAACAGGATCCGGTGGCTAGCGATAGAGTGCGTAAGCTTGGTGAGTTAGGTTGTTAGTGGCAGCCCGGGCCTGGCATCAGTGGCATCGGTGGCAGAGTTTCAGTGGCACTTGGATTCGTTTTAGGGGGCATTGGACTGGATGGCCGCGAGTTGCTCGTATCAACGGGCTGTGCTGTGCTGTGCTGGGGCTGGGTTACGGAGTCTGTGGAAATTACACAGAACTTTTGGTGTTGAATTATTATTTTATTATTATTGACTCTATATTGTCAATGATTCTACAAAGAAAGCAGCAGTTTGCAGTATCAAGGAGCATCGCAGCCTCTGTACCAGTGTCATGGCCACTCCTCCTATCTGGGTACTGAACCCTTGAATATCGGGACAACAGCCAGCCTCTCCCACCCCAATACGTGTATGTGCCCATATAATACGTGCCCAGAATGGCAGACAGCAACTGCACCGTTCCATTCTGACCTCACAGGGACTAGCAGCAACTGATCATTATTCCGATAGGGCTCAGCTCCTGTCCAGGGTGTCGTCAGTTCCCCCACCCGAGTCCAGCGGCTACCGGAGACTCCCTTGGGCCTCGATTGGCTGCATTGTTCCATCTGTTGTTGATGCTCTACTGTCTAGAGTCGTCAATGCGGTTTACACTAACAAGCTGAGTGCTACTACTGTACGTCAAATCTGACAGGGGTTCCGTTAGCATGGATTGTTCAATTTTTTTCTTCTTAGCGGACCCCTCTCTTCTCTGATTCCATGACTATTTTCAGCGCCCGGTGACGAATGCCTCTTGTCTAGCTACGCAAGTGTCTTCGCGGCCTCACCCGCATCCATCTGCCCAACCTGCCCGATTTGGGCTTCGAGATGGAGCCGTGTGGGAGCACTCGCTGGTTACCCTTTTTGGACTGGAATTGAACATCACGGCTCTCCAACTGGAGACAAGCTGTCAGGCACCGTCTCATGCGATCAATAGGGCTCTGCGGGAAGCACAGCCTCGGATCTTGCATGCACTTGGCACGGAATCTGTACCTGCTCAGCCACTGCTAGGCAGAGCTGCTAATGTGAGAGAACCGCAACATACATGCACCAGCACCTACATGAATTACACATATAAGGCAACGCCGATGCTTCTTTGTCTGGAATCCGTCCGTTTGCTCCCAAAATCCCAAAATCCCAGCTTCACGGTGCACTTTTTTCCCTCATCCTCCTATACGATTATTTTGTCAGCTGCCCACGCAAGGGCTACGGTGAATTACGTCTCCCAGACGGGCACTCGCGTCACCATGCAGCCAAGCATCCACCATATTGCGCGTCCATCTCGGTCATCGTCCTGATTACAGCACGGGCATGCGGCCATTCTAATCGCGCTGCGCTGTTTTGCAAAACTCCGCGGACAGCGCTCGAGTCTTTTCTCACCAATATCCAGAAAAAGAAAGGGCGTGAATGATAAAAATAAACACTGTCAAGGCTAGCAAAAGCTTGAGTATTCTCTTGTGCCCCGAGTCTTGACGGAAGAACCGATGCTGGCTTGTGCCACTTCTTCAACAGCCAACCACTGGTAACGTTGCTTGGTACCAGCTCGGAACGCCACTGTAATCATGTTGCCATCGGCCAGCTGCATTTTCGATTTCATACTGGATGGCAGGAAAACATATGGATTGCTGTCCTTTGCTTTATGAGGTAATATCTGTTGGTTGTGTTGAAAAGCAGTTTTGGTGGTTTGTGTTTAGGGTAGCCGTGCAAGTTCATCCTAGTGCAGGTATCGTAGTACCTCGTAGTAAATCATGTGAGCAGCCCTCTCTGTTCAAAAGGAAACCGCCACCGGAAAGACCAAAACAGCTGCCAAGAAGTCAATGCTTATTTGGATGGCAAAAATTACTGTGGAAAATCTTTCGATTCACATCCTACAACCCACTCGAATACGCAATACGCAATACGCAGCAAATCACAATGTTCAATCCAATCCTGACATCGAATCCGTTGTCCTTGGTCTCTGCCCTACCCTAGAATTGAGGCAAAAACCACCGTTTCTCACGCTCTCGCTCCAAGTGACGGCCATCTGTGCCAGGAAATCAATGTCTTATTGCTGTTTGTATAGACTAAGAGCCATAATCTCTACATGTGTGATGTGATGCTAACAAATCGCAGCCTACCGTCACAAAATCATTTTACGCCGCCAAAGAAAAACTCTCAATCTGCCACAACCTCAAACCACCTACATTTCACCCTCAGCCATCTCAACACTTGACTTTGTCCAATGTCGTCCTCGTGGGTATCTAATGTGTTCCGCGTTCGTTCTCACTTTTTATCCATCACTGGGTGCTGGGAAAGATGGAGTTTACAATCTCTGCCGACCGTGTTGCCAGCACCGACAGGAGAGTATCGCTCAGCTGCTTGCTATTAGCACTGCTTCCCTCACCAAGAACATAAACTCGACTTACCCCGTGAGTGCCTTCGCAGCATCCCTGAAGCCAGACGCCCGACTCTTTTGCTACCGATCCGGGCTTGTACTTGACTTGGTAGTCTCGGCCAACTGATAGCTTGCGCTCGCCCTGGTCGGTCTCGACCTTCCATCCGGTGATGCCCTTGTTATACTCTTGGCCAATTGGCGAAGCCTTGGGCAGCATATCCCAGGTACCGCGGAGAATCTCGACATGCGCATTGCGCTGGTAGCCGGTAGCAGCAATGAGTAGATCCACCTCGAGAGTCTCTTCGTCGACAAGGTCAACAAAACCTTCAAACTCGCTGTCTGAGACGTGCTGAACCTTGAGCTCCAAGGTATCTTCCCGCGGCTCAATGCTAGTGATCTGACGGCCACCCATGATTCTATGAGGCCACTTCTTCTCATCCGTGCCGAGGTCTCGCTTTTGTTCGTACTGACGCTCATACATCTCCTCAATGAGATTTAGTCTGACAACACCATAGTTGGTAGCCCGAGCCTCAGCCAAGAAGTTGTTGCGGTGCCTTGCTGACTTGGGGAAGATCGTGTCAATGTATTCGGGATTGAAGACTGAGTTGACACTGCGAAGAATGTTAGCATCCTAGCCTCGACTTTGTCACGGTAAACTTACAAAGGAGAGTCATCACTGGGCCTTAGGAACTCGGGTCGCATCACCAACGCAGTCTTTGAGTTTGGATACAACGTCTGGATGTTATGGAAGATCTCTGCAGCGCTTTGGCCCGCACCGAGAACGGCGACACGATAGGGAGCATCCTTCTTGGAAAGGATTTCTGGTACCATGTAGGCATATTGGGAGGAGTGAATGATCCTGGGATGCTTGGAAGGGAAGCTCTTTGGGAAGTTTGGCTGTCCACCGGCGGCAATGAGAACGTTGCGACCTCGGAAGGTGAGCGTCTCACCGGTCTTTGAATTTCGCGACTGCACTGCAAATGTGCGGACTGCGTCTCCCTTTTTCAACTCGGGAGAAACAGACACCACCTCTTGGCCATACTGAACCAAGTGCTCAAAATATGATGCACACCAGCGGAGATAGTCTTCGTACTCTACGCGTGCTGGCAGGAAGGTGTCCAGGTTGGTAAAGTCTACCAGCCGTCCATTGCGGTGCAGGTAATTGAGAAACGTAAACTCTGACCGCGGATCCCGCAGGGAGGCTAGATCCTTGATGAAGGAGATTTGCATCTTTGCACCGGGGAGGAGCATGCCCGCATGCCAGGCGAAGCGGTTCTGCTTCTCGATGAAGAGGACCTTGGGAGTTGAGCCACCGGGCAGTAGCTGCTGGCCCGAAGCCACCGCATCATGAAGAGCGACAGCTACAGCAAGACTGGCGGGGCCAAATCCGACACAAATGAGGTCAAACTCGGAATCCGAGGCCGATTGAACAAGGTAGGGCGACTTGTTCTTGTGCATCTTGCGTCCAGACTGGTGTCCGTTGGTCAACGGCGCGGGGCTTCTGCTGCTCTGCTCAGTCGCACCAATAATGTATGGCGAAGAGCTGTCGAAGCCGCCGTGGTGAGCTTGTTCACTGCCGTTTGGCGTGGCTGGCTCGCTGCCGTTTGGCGTCTCATTGAGCGTAACTTCACTGTGGGGAGACATGGTGACGTCGAAAAAGGTAATGTTTCCGCTTTGGGTGAAAGAACGGTGACGTTTCTGGTGAAGACTGACGGCAATTGAGCAACGCTTCCGTCAGGGGATGGAAGAGGAGCAGGAAGAGGATGAAGATTAAAGAAAAAAGAAAAAGGTGAATACAGGGAGAGAAAGAGTGACTCGATTTCTCGATTTTCGTGTTGTATGCCCTTGAGAATATACACAGCAAGCTGCTGTTAGTGGTGGCTGTCTGTCTGTCTGACGACGCTAGGGCGAGCTGCTGGAAAGCTTGTGAAAGTGGGAGGGGCCGTTCGAGTCGCTCAGCCGTGGGACGGCCCTGGAGTTATACTTTCCGCTCCGGTGCCTGGCTCGAGGAACAAGCCTTTAGTCTCGCCTATATCAACTCGGATTCCGTGCTGGAGAATCGCAGGAGACCCGAGACCAGCCGCCCAATGGAGTCTTGCGGAGAAGCACACATGAACATGGTCCAATGCCGGCCTGGCATCGCTCCGTACACAGTGTAGCTTGCGAGCTAGCGCAAGCAGGCATGTACAAATCATGGATGCATGGGCCCATTTGACACCCTGCCAGCTCGACGGTGGGATGGTTTCTGTGACTACTGTTTGCACATGGGTCTTGGTGATGATCACGGCAGTTTGTCCCCAGTCGGCCGGATCTCTCATTACGCAACAAACCAGGAATTGGCTCTGACTCCATCGGTGATATGTTTTCTGAATACAATGCCTCAATCATGATGGCCTACGATCCTTGGGATACAATTCAGAGCTTTTACTTTTCAATAGACTCTAGATACGCTCGCTCTCTCCACCCCTTCTCGTTCATTCTACGGCAAGCCGACGGCTTGCCTCTTGTGCAGATCTGGACCTTCTTAAACGAGTCCTGAGGAAAATCCGGCTCTTCTTGGCAACGATAGCGTGGGCTGATGCAATTTTGTTTTATACGCCCTCACAAGCCGGTCCAGGTTTCGATGAGGCGATCAAAACTCGATGAACCAATCCAATGCATCGAATCCTCCGCATAAAGGCCGATCTATGGACCGACGAGTAGTTTGCGACAACCGTGATTCATTTAAAATCATGTCCGTCTAGACCATCAGTGGATGAAGCCGCTGCGAGGACGGAGGCAGGCCCCATAAGAACAAAGCGTGGTGGAGATTGGACTGAGGGAATTATCTGATCATCTGATAAAAACCGGATCTGATAAGATCAAGGCCCGTGGTTGGATCCGCATCCATCCGTCGCAATCCAAGGCCCTTGTGCGCTGCCGCCGTGGGAAAATTTTTCATCTTTCTTCAACAGGCCGTCCGAACATCGCGAGCCGTTTTTCACGAGTTTCCTCTTAGTATACCCCTCACTGCTCCGCCCAAGGGCCAAAGTGAATCACCGCCCCGTTGCACGCACTCAACGGAACGCAGCGCGTCTCCCCTTGCATGGAACCTGGGCGCTCTGCATATACTATCCGAAGGACACAAAACAGGGCACGCAATCGTCAAAAGAGGGGGATCGTTGTATTGCTCTTTGTGAATTGGAAAAGACCGAGCCCCACATGCGTATTAACGAGGATTCTCTCGGCTTGTTGGAGACTGTTGAAGCCTCCGGACGGCGGATCGCCAGCAAACACCCAGCTAGTGGTTGCTCATGTCAGACAAGGCGGCCGCCCCTCTTTGGGGCCAGATGCTGTGTAACCCACGGGACTGGCTAGTGAGTGAAGGAGTGCCTGGCGGTGGCTTTGCCTTGCCTTGCTTTTTATTCATAAGACTCTCTTCTGACCTTGTCGGATGCCTGTCTTTTGTGACGCTGACTTTTCGCTTTCTTACTCTCACCGTTCCTCACCGTCTCTTCCTCTTCCTTGCTTGTACCTGGTCCGAAAATCAGTCTCCCATTTACACCCGTGACGCCATCGTTACCCTCTGAGAGCGAAACCTAACCTTTCGAGCTAAGCGAAGCATAACGCGCGTGCGTGTGGCAGCCGAACTCCGGGCCCTGCTTTGCAATAAGGCTAAAGCTGCATGGTAAAGAACCGTTCGGACGAACTATATCAACCGACATTTCCCATCTGTGCATCAGCATGACTGCGAGCGGCTACGACAGTGTCGCAAACTGACGATTCGATTGGTGGCGAGCCGCATCTCCTTACGCCTTGCTGATTAATTGCGCTGCTCTGAGAGGCTCGTTTCAGCCCCAGCTCATGCACGATCTAGACGCATTACCGTCGACGGCAGGAATCACGAGCCCCGGAAGCTTCATCGGCGAATCATCGACATGCCAATTCGTCGATAACTTGTCTCATACTCTCTTTCTACACGTCGCGTGGCTACGTCTTGGCTAAATGGCGCGCGGGCAGTGCAATTTGAGTGACCAACGAACGTGAGGGTATTTCGCATATGGGCCGACGTGATGCAAACATTTTCTCGTAGGTAGATTGCGTCTTGATGTCTTTGATTTCATGGCCGTGATTGTGGAAATCAGCACTTGGTTGGCAAAAAAGGCTATTCTGGTCGGGGTTTTCTGACGGTCTTGAGAGACATTTTGAAAAAACATACGCACACGGCCACACACACACACGAGACGGTGCACGATGGAGGCGCCCGCTGACTTATCTGTGCTTAACCCACACCCGACACTATTACCCGGCCCGGATCTCCTCCATCATCTTATCAGACAGCCGGACGATTCAATAGCCTTGGACTACCTCGGCAGGAATAAGCGCGTATCATTCTCCTATCGCCAGCTCCATGATGCTGCAGATGCCCTGGCGGCCAGGATATGTCGTGCATTTGGTGAATCCAGAGATCAGTTTGTGGTTCCAGTTCTGGTTCACCAGTCGCCACACTTATACATAGCCTTGTTAGCTATTCTTAAGGCAGGAGGCGCATTCTGCCCGCTCAATGTAGATGCGCCCCCGGACCGAGTCAACTTTATATTGAACGATGTTTCTGCGGCCGTGGTCGTGGCATCCGCGGAGCTGGCCTCCCGTATACCTCCGCAAAGCGCGGTAAAGGTGCTTATAGTTGAAGACGAAAAGGAGCCATGCCTAGATAGAGGCTCTGTCGACTGTCGTGCCCCCAGCACAAGGGACTTGGCGTATGTCATGTATACATCTGGATCAACCGGAGTTCCAAAGGGCGTTGGCATCTCGCACGCTGCAGTAACACAGGCACTGCTAGCCCATGATCAGCATGTGCCGGCGTTTTCTCGCTTCCTCCAGTTTGCCGCTCCGACGTTTGATGTCTCGGTGTTTGAAATCTTCTTTCCGCTGTTTCGGGGGAGCACGTTGGTCAGTGTCGATCGAAAGGAGATGTTGAATGACCTGCCGGCAGTCATTACCGAGATGGGTGTGGATGCTTGCGAGCTGACGCCAACGGTTGCGGCAAGCCTTTTGCGGAAGAGGGAAAATGTCCCGACGTTACAGTTGCTGTTGACGATTGGTGAGATGCTCAATGAGCCTGTAATACGAGAATTTGGCGGGAGCCAAGATAGGGAGAGTCTGTTATGGGCCATGTACGGACCGACAGAAGCCACCATTCATTGGTAAGTGTATGAAGTTCACATTGGGTTCGTATTATCTGACAAACCGCATAGTACTGTACAAGAAGAATTCACCTCTACGTCCTCAATAAGAAATATTGGCGTACCACTACCCACCGTATCATGCTTTATAGTTGAGCCTGCGGAATCTGCAGACGAGAGTAGAGACGTCAAGATTCTCCCCAAAGGAGACATTGGAGAGCTTGCAGTTGGAGGATACCAGCTTGCCGATGGATATCTCAATCGACCGGAGCAGACGGTTTCTTCTTTTATACCTTCACCATATGGCCTAATTTACCGGACCGGAGACAAAGCGCGTATCACTGGCGATGGGACCATAGAGATATTTGGGCGCTTATCCGAGGGCCAGGTAAAGCTTCGCGGTCAGCGGCTGGAACTGGGAGAAGTTCAGTCTGCTGTATTAAAAACCCCTGGATGCCACTTGGCCGTTGGAGCTGTCATTGATTCCATCCTGGTTGTATTCTGCGTCGCGGATACTGGCGTCACGGAAGACTTGATCATGGACCATTGTCGGAGCTGGCTTCCACAGTTCATGATGCCCGGAGAGCTAGTATTAATGGACGAATTCCCTCGGCTGCCGAGTGGTAAGGTCGATACCAAGAGGCTCAAAACGGAGTTTATTGAGCAAAAAGCTGGAAAAGGCCAGGGCAATTCCTCAATTGGCCTATCTGACGCTGAAAAGACTATCCTGCGAGTCATATCGGATACCCTGGGAGCTGAAGCGAATTATGATATGACTCTGGCTTCCGCAGGAATTGATTCTCTCGTTGCCATCAAGTTGGCATCAGCACTTCGTTCGTCGGGGTTTACTGTGAGTGTTGCGGAGCTGTTGAGCATGCAGACAATTGCACAAGTATGCTCTACAGTACAACCTCTTGCGTCTTCCGTCCACGATGAGGCCCCATTGGTTGACATCCATCTCGTGGACAAGTGGGCTCTAATTGAAGGGAGCAATACTGCTCTGCAAAATGCGGATCTCGTCGAAGATGTGCTGATGTGCAGTCCACTTCAAGTGGCCATGTTATCGGAGACGGCACAACGTCCGGAAGCTTATTGGAACGAGATAGAGCTCGAAGTTACTCCTGGGATTACTGCGACGGCAATATATGACGCATTTCACCTGCTTGCGCAGCAAAGGGACATCTTGCGAGTAGGCTTTGTTAGTTGGGATGGCGGCTTTGTATCACCAATATTCGCGTCACTACGATTTGATCAGATAGAGATTGTCGAAGAATTTCGTCGGCCGGAGTTATCTGGAGACGAAGCACTACTCCATCCGCTTCGAGTACAGATTCAACAGGCGAGATCTGACGCTGGCCTGCGCATTCTGATCAACATCCATCATGCGATTTACGATGGCTGGTCTATGGACATTATACTCTCGGATCTAACTGATATAATCTGCGAAAGACCATTGCCTCGTCGGCCACAATTTTCAAACCTGCTTGCATATACGAGCAATACTCCAAGGGATAAATTGGACACTGCAAGGTCCTTTTGGGCTGAATATCTCGTTGATTGGAATAAGCCAAGTCGTCCGAAGCTGAGTGCCAGGCCAGTTGAATCCGATGAGACGTTGTCTCTCAAGGCACAGCTTGACGTCTCAGAGATAGCTAGAGATGCTATTACGAATACCAGATATGGCGCTCAAGTCTACTTTCAAGCTGCCCTGGCGCTCATATGGGGTAGTATCGTGGGTACGTCGGATGTTTTGCTGGGATCGGTAACATCTGGCAGAACCATTCCGGTAAAAGATATTGAAGAGATTGTTGGACCAAGTATCGCGTCACTCCCTCTCCGCGTGGATATCAGCGACTCTACTACAGTTTCTGATGTTTTACGAAGTATCAATGAGAGTAATCGAAAAATCATGGAGTATTGCTTATTACCGCTGTCAGAAATCAGGAAGCTCTCAAAACTGCAGGCGGCTGAAAGTCTCTACGACGTGTTATTCGTTTACCAGGAATCGCTGTATACGAAGAATCGCAAAGAGGCGGCTATCAGAGAAATTCGACACCTGGATCGCCTGGAAACAAAATTGCTGTTGGAGGTGGAGCCGAACGATGCTGGGTTTTCGATACAGGCTACGTATCATACGGATTGGTTTCCGTCAGCCATGGTAGAAATACTGGTTGAGCAAGTCAAGGCGGTTTCCCAATACATCATCCAGCATCCTGATGAGTTGATTCGGACGGCGAGAGAAGCAATTACTATTGAGGCATCTGTTGCAAATACAATCCCGGAGAAGCTACAAGACGAAGTTGATCTTGCCACTTTATTCGAGGCCGTGGCTGCAAAAACTCCCGAAGCGGATGCCATCTGTTTTAGCAAATCACTTTCGGAAGTTCCTATGATTGCGGATACCATGTCATACGAATCCCTAAATCAACTCTCTAATCAGATTGCTCGCTTCCTGCTTGATCAAAGAGCCGAGCCAGGACAAGTTATCGCCGTCGTTATGCAAAAATCACCCCTTCTCTACGCCTCGATTCTTGGAATCATCAAGGCTAGATGTGCATACCTGCCTCTTCTCCCATCTACACCAATAGAGAGAGTGAAAGACATCTTTGGATCAGGAAATATTAGTCATTGCGTGGTAGACAGTGCCTCTATACATACGCTTCGAGATATAGCCGATGTCCAGTTCTTGGACGTTGAGTCAGCTTCGTTGGATGACTTTGCAAACAACAACCTGGACCTGACAGTAGATACGTCGAGGCTGGCTTATGTGATTTACACCTCGGGGACTACAGGAGTGCCAAAAGGCGTGGCCGTCAGTCAGAGAAACATTGTCAATAATGTTACATACCTCGAATCGATATACCCCAGAGCTCAGAGAAAGGCTGGTCGATTATTACAAGCTTGTTCGCAGGCATTTGACGTATCCGTCTTTGAGATTTTCTTCACTTGGCACGCTGGCATGTGTCTCTGTGCTGCTGTCAATGATGCCTTGTTTGAAGATTTAGAGCACTCGATTCGCCAGTTTCAAGTTACACACCTCAGTTTGACGCCCACAGTGGCGTCTCTGATTGACCCCAAGAATGTGCCTGACGTTGAGTTCCTGGTCACGGCAGGAGAGCCCATGACTCTTTCGGTCCTCGATACTTGGGGTGACTTACTATGGCAGGGATATGGGCCCTCGGAGACGACAAATATTTGCAGCGTCAAGCGGATGAAGCCGGGCGAGTATATCGAGCATCTCGGCTGGTGCTTTCCCAATACATCAATCTTTGTGCTTTATCCGGACAGTCTTGCAACTGTTCCGATCGGCTGGATAGGCGAGTTTTGCTTTGGGGGAGAGCAGGTCGCTGATGGCTATCTGAATATGCCAGAGCTGACGGCGGAAAAGTTCATCAACCACCCAGATTATGGTCTCATTTATCGTTCCGGTGATATGGGAAGGATGCTTCCTGATAAATCGCTTCTGATACTTGGCCGTATCGATGATCAACTTAAGCTTAAAGGCCAACGAATTGAAGCTGGGGAAGTCAACAGCGTGATCACTTCTAATCCATCGATTCATGCTGCGGTAACTGCCTTGGTCAGGCGAGAAAATGGTGCAGCGGAGCAACTTGCTTCGTTCTATACGTTTTCGCAAGGACACGATGAAGTCTTCAAGACACTGGATCCGGATACCGAATCTCATCGTTCTTTATACGCTACTTTGTTGTCGAAATTACCGTCGTATATGGTGCCTTCATACCTGATACCGGTTTCTCGAATACCTCTTACATCTAGCGGCAAAGTTGATCGGCGAAAACTACAGTCTTGTTTCGAGGCTCTCCCTCAAGAATATCTTGAAAGTGTGTCTAGTACTGTAACAGTTCAGGATGATGCAGAGTGGAGCGAATCGGAAACAAAGATAGCAGAGGCCATTTCACAGTCCTTGGGCGTGCCCCGAGCTGACATTGGTCGTTGGACGCCATTTGCAACAATCGGGCTGGATTCGATATCGGCAATTGGTGTCTCTCGCAGCCTCAATTCTCAGTTAGAACATCGAGTTCCTATTTCGGCCATTTTGCAACACTCATCTGTCGCACAGCTTGCGCGCTTTGTTCAAGATGGTACGGGAAGAATTGGCCCTGCAAAGGACGTAGTCTTCTTTTCCGACTCCTTCACTGAGCAAGTCCACAAATCTTTTGCGTCAGAGCCATATTCGATTGCTCAGATATTACCGTGCTCTCCCCTCCAAGAAGCAATGCTATCCCAAGGCAGTTATTATAACAGGATTCTTCTGCGCCTTCATCGTTCTGTTGACGAGATG
This sequence comes from Trichoderma guizhouense, assembly GCA_002022785.1. NCBI lineage: Eukaryota > Fungi > Ascomycota > Sordariomycetes > Hypocreales > Hypocreaceae > Trichoderma > Trichoderma guizhouense. The sequence continues at coordinate 2,275,942 of LVVK01000017.1, forward strand.
AAGGGCTACTGGGATGAGATGACAAGGCGGCATAGTATTCTCAGAACATGTTTCGTCACTACTGATGATGTTAAGTTTCCAATTGCCCAAGTTATTCTGGACAACTGGGTCATTCAGTGGAAGGAATTTACTGTTGCTACCTCTCTCGGTGAAGCTGTCCATCAACACTTGGCCGGAGTACCTGACCCCTTGGACACACAAGTGCCGCCTCTCTCTTTTGCCATTATACAGCAAGGAGATTCGAAATTTTTATCTTTCATATGTCATCATGCCCTCTATGATGGAGTAGCAATGGAAAATCTCTGGAGAGAAGTAGAAGCACTGTCGCATGGCGAACAATTACTTCCTCCCGTCTCTTATACCCCCTTCCTACAAGAAGCGCTATGTCTGCCTGATGATGCTGAGAGCTTTTGGAGCAACCATTTCCGAGGCTATGACCCCTTGAATCTATTTGCGAAGCCTTCGGGAAGCCAGATCGTTCAATGCACTCATAAAGAGACTCTGGAGATGTCATATGGCGAGGTTAAAACCCGGTTGAGATCTCTTGGAGTATCATTACTCTCGGTATGTCAGGCAGCTTGGGCAGACACCCTTGCAGTCTGTTCAACTTCCACCGACGTCTGTTTTGGACTTGTCATGAATGGCCGCACATTGGACATTGAAGGTCTCGACAGATTGGTTGCCCCCTGCTTCAACACGATTGCAATAAGGAAAGATGTTTCTATCTCTTCTCGCAACATTGATCTTGCCAAGTCGTTTCAGCGGCTCAACTCCGATGTTCAGAGGTATCAGTTCTCGCCTCTGCGGCTGATTCAGAAACTTGGCGCAAAAGAGGGCCGCAGGCTCTTTGATACGTTGCTGCTGCTTCAGAGCCCCTTGCAAGACATGGATGCTGGGGTATGGACGCTTGAAGAGGACAATGGAGATATGGATATTCCAGTTGTCTGCGAAGTTGTTCCACATTCCAGCTCAGACTCTATCACTATTAACTTGCATTATGATGAGGGTGCTCTCAATCGGGATGTCGCATCAGCACTTGCCGAAATGTTCAAGAGCTTTTTCCAGACTATTTTGGACCATCCCTCAGCTGCTCTGCCTGATAGAAGTCATCTGCAGCCTACTCATCTATCTGCATTATCTGCATTGAGTACTGTCACTGTAAAGAGAAATACTCTTGTAGCATCAGAGGAGCTTGACCAGAACGACGCAGAATGGACAGAACTGCAGAAGAAGATTCGTCAAGTTCTTTCGAGCCTCTCTGGAATACCAATACAAGGGATTCACCCTGACACGAGCATATTTAGGCTGGGTTTGGACAGTATCAACGCAGTTCAAGTGGCTGCCATGCTTCGACGAGAAGGTTTCACGGTGTCTGCATCCGATGTCATTGAATGTCAAACTTGCGTCAAATTGGCAGATCGGATATCTGCAGTCTCTCAAGACGGCGAAGACGCATCTGGATATAGCTTTGACAAATTCTCACAGGAGATTTCGGCTCAGATTCAGGACAAGGTGTCTGATACTGCGATGATAGAGGCGGTCCTTCCGAGTACACCCCTTCAGTGCGCAATGCTGGTGTCGTTTATCCAGTCTCGAGGGCAAAATTACCTCAATCTTTTGTCGTATGCAGTGGACAATACTGTTTCAGAGGATGACTTGAACGTTGCATGGAAAGCCCTTCAAATTCACCATCCTATGCTTCGGACAGGATTTATTCCAGCCCAGCATCGACATAGCTCATTCGCAATGTTGAGATACTGTGATACACCAAAATCCATTGAGACAGCCAACCACATATTCCGCCTGGAATCACAGGATAAATTGCAAGAATGGAAAGAAAAGGAAGCGGCGGCCATCCTAAGCAATCTACATCTTCCACCCTGGAAAGTTTCTCTGGCCCAAATTAATGGCGGTCTCATGATGAACGTTCTTGTACACCATGCTCTCTACGATGCGCAATCTCTTGATCAGATGATGGGCGACCTGTCAAGGCTATTGGCTCGGCAAAAGATCGATCAGCGATATATTGAGCCTGCATTAAATGTTATCCTATCCAGAAGCCTCAATGAAGCAGGCGCTGCGCAAGAATTCTGGAAGGAAAAGGCTGAAATGGCAGTGGTAAACACTTTTCCCGTCATGACACCTCTGCGAGAAGATGAGAGAGCAATGGTTTCTCTTAAAATCAAAGCTTCCATGACGCTTTCATCCTTGCAAATGGCAACCACGAAACAAGGAGTCTCCATCCAGGCAGTCATCCAGGCTGCATGGACACGAATCCTTTCCTCATACTTGGGCGAAGAGTCTGTCGTATTTGGCGTCATTCTCTCTGGCCGTGACATAGAAGAAACACGGGATGCGCCGTTTCCTTGCATGAACACCATTCCCGTTGTTGCGGCAAATCAGCCGTCGAATACCGAGTTGACTCGCTATATGATGGAATACAACGCCAATGCACATAGGCATCAGTACACGCCTCTAACTCAAATTCAAAAATGGCTGGGCCACCCTGCGACACCCGTGTTTGATACCCTTTTAGTTTACCAGAAGCTGGAGGCTGAATCTGGCATCACGAAGCGTTGGAAGCTTGTAAATGACGATGCAACTGTTGATTATCCAGTCTCATTGGAAGTTAAGCCGCATAATGACGAAATCCAGATTTGCATCACATTCTTCAGTGATATCGTACCAAGAGAACAAGCAGAGTTGCTCGTCACACAATTTGATGCAATGATGACACACATTGCTACCGAGCCTGACGGTGACGAGGATGGCATCTATCGATTGAAGCCGGATCTTTTTGCAATAACACCTCCCGTCTCACCGGAGCTGCGTGCTCCTGTACAATTTCTGCATCAGTTTGTTGAAGAAAGGGCGATATCACACCCAAATGATGTCGCTCTCGAGTTTGTTAGCAGATTCGATGGCTCCCGTCCGGTGAAGCAGGTGTGGTCTTATGCTGAATTCGACGCGATGGGCAATAAAATGGCCAACTTGCTAATGCAGGTTGCTCCCATAGGGAGCATCATTGCGATTCACTTTGACAAGTGCCCAGAGGCGTATATTTCTATTCTTGGAATTCTCAAGGCTGGATGTGCCTTTGTCGCGCTTGATCCTAGTGCCCCTAGCGACAGAAAAGAGTTTATTCTCAAAGACTCAAAGGCACCTTGCTTGTTGACAACTTCCGGTGGTAACATTGATTTTGATACGGATGTCGACGTTGTACGTATTGATCTTGAGGATATTGAACCGATTTCTGATCAGCCACGCGATCTGCGTGGTGCTTTTACCCCTGATGCGACATGCTATTGTCTGTATACATCTGGTACGACGGGAACGCCAAAAGGATGCGAAATTACACACGACAACTGTGTGCAGGCAATGATGGCTTTCCAAGAGCTCTTCAAAGGGCACTGGAGCGATGATTCAAGATGGCTTCAGTTTGCCGCCCTTCATTTCGATGTTTCTGTCTTGGAGCAGTATTGGAGTTGGTCGGTTGGCATTACGGTTGTTGCGGCTCCAAGAGATCTCATTCTGGATGACTTGATTGCATCTATCAACAACCTCGAGATTACGCACATTGACCTAACACCAAGTTTGGCTCGCCTTACTCATCCAGATGAGGTGCCGGGCCTGTGTAGGGGTGTGTTTATTACGGGTGGTGAACAGCTCAAACAAGAAATCTTGGATGCCTGGGGACCAAAGGCAGTTATTTACAATGCATACGGCCCGACAGAGGCGACAATCGGCGTGACAATGTATCAGAGAGTGCCCATCAATGGAAGGCCCAGCAACATTGGAAAACAGTTTCTCAACGTGGGATCGTACGTTTTCCGCAAGGGAACCGAGATTCCTGTATTGCGAGGTGCTGTCGGAGAACTCTGTGTTTCTGGAAGATTGGTCGGCAAAGGGTACCTGAATCGTAAGGAACTTACTGAAGAGCGATTCCCGACGCTTTCAGAATTTGGGGAACGGATTTATAGGACTGGTGACCTTGTTCGTATTCTCCATGATGGCTGCTTTGACTTTCTTGGTCGAGCGGATGACCAAGTCAAACTCCGTGGACAACGTTTGGAGATTGGCGAGATTAACCACGTCATTCGCACCGGTGTCTCTGAGATTAAAGATGTCGCGACAATTGTCATCAAGCATGCATCCAGCGGGAAAGATGTTCTCGTTTCGTTCCTCGTTGGTGAGCAGCAGCCTAAAGCTATATTGGCTCCGTTGATCGATGAAGCGAATCTAGGCGCAAAGGCCAAAGAAGCATGCCGAGCAAAGCTTCCGGGTTACATGATTCCCACATATTTCTTGGCCCTTCCGTATATCCCGCTGTCTCCCAACAACAAGGTCGAGGCGAAAGAGTTGAAGAAGTTGTTCAACGGCTTGTCGCATGAGCAATTGATGGATTTGACAGCGCCAAAGGCTGCTCCTCGATCTGTCAATGGCGAAACGGGCCATAAAGCGATACAAATTCTGTCCGATTTTACGGGTGCCGGCTCAGAGACGATTGATGGAGAGACAAGCATCTTTGACCTTGGAGTGGACTCCATCAGCGCTTTATCACTATCTACGCTCTTCAAAGAACGAGGGTTTGTAGCATGCTCGCCAGCCATTCTACTACGAAATCCCATTATCGCAGACCTTGTTGCAGCGCTTTCTGAGCAGTTCTCATCATCTACAAAGGACAGCCGCGTGAAAGAGTCACAGCAATTGATACAGGCACATCACCATCGATACCGCGCACTTGCGTGCAACGTCTTACATGTTCAAGGAGAAGATATCGAGTACATTGCACCGTGTTCAGCACTGCAGCAGGGAATTATTTCCAAATCTGTCACAGATGAGGTTCGAGGCACTTATTTTAACTCGTTTGTACTGAATTTGAGCGATGATGCTTTGGAAGAGGGAGTAAAGGCAGCTTGGACAGAGCTCATCGCTTCCGAGTCTATCTTGCGAACGGCATTTGTCAACACTACAGAGGGCTACGTTCAAGTCGCATTGAAGAATAAAGATTTACGCTGGATTGAACAAACTGTGCAGAACGATGAGGATACCAAAGTGTTTTTGGACAACCAGTGGCAGGAATGGGTGCAGCAAAACAGTGAACACATTGTTGCGCCTCTTGAAGCGATCTTAATAAGGGGACCCAGCTTCAGGAAACTGGTTATCCACATTTTCCATGCGATATACGACGGGAATAGTTTCGACTTGATGCTAAAACGGCTAAAGTCTATCTATACTGGGAGATTTACGATACCATCTCCATCATTTATAGAAGCGCTGTCTCATGGCCCATTATGGAGACACGATGATTGCCGCAAATACTGGGAAAGCCATCTCCAGGGCTGGACGAGTTCCTCGACCCTTCAGCTTTCATCTCCACATGATCGTGCTGCCTCAGAAGTTCGAATTATTGATGGGAGTCCTTTGGAGGATGTTCGAAGGAAACAAAAAGTCACTTTGCAGCCAGTCATCATGGCATTGTGGACATCTGTTCTTCAGAAATATTACCCTGATGGGTTAACAGTGGGCCTGATTGTCTCTGGGAGATCAATTGATCTTCCTGGAGTCGAAAATACAATAGGTCCGCTCTTTAACACTATGCCCTTCTTCAACAAGACGCTAAGTGGCCAAAGCTGGGCGTCTCTTGTACGGAAATGCAGCGAGTTCAGTACAGGCATATTACCGTTTCAACACGTTCCGCTGAAGAGCATCCAGAAGTGGTGTGCTGGTGGTCGGCAATTATTCGATAATCTCTTTGTGTTTGAGGTGGAACGGAAGACAAGGGATCGGTTCCCGAATCTTTGGCAAATAGAGGATGGGCCTTTGAATCCAGATTATCCGCTGGCGTTGGAAGCCAAAAGGTTGCTGAATGGCAGTGTGCAACTTACTCTTGTTGTACAGCGATACGTGGCGGATGAGTCAAAGCTTCAAGAAATGCTAGATGAACTTGAAGAGAATATTCGACTCATGGTTGCTGATGCTCCGTTTCCCAAGTCTACTGAAGAGGATGGAATATCACTTTCAGTCGAGCAAAATGGGTTCAAGTCGGCAGATGACGAGGATGACCAAATATTTGAGTGGACTGACCAGGCTCTTGGAATCAGAGATGCAATCGCCTCGCTTTCTGGCCTAGATGATGCTGAAATTTCGGCTGAAAAGACAATTCTCGAACTCGGCTTGGATAGCATTGATGTCATCCAGCTTTCTGCCAGGCTCAAGCAAAGAGGCATCCTGTTGCCAGCTTCTCAGATTATGCGTCAACAGACAATTGCAAAGATGGTGGCATCTATTGAGACGCAGCACTCTGGAGATCTATCCAACGGCAATACAGACGCTGCTTTCAACGAACTTGAGCAGAAGCTCTGGTCATACGCCAAAAAGGTCAGATTAAATACAAGTGACGTGGAAGATATACTGCCGCCAACGCCTCTTCAAGAATCTATGGCAGCCGGGATGATACACTCTGACTTTGAGTGGTATTTCAATCACGATCTTCTTGAGGTTGCAGCAAGGATCGACGCTGAGAAACTCCGAGAAGCATTCCTTACAGTTATCGACCGGTCGCCAATTCTTCGAACGGGATTCCTTGAAGTGGATGATTTGCAGCTCGAGATGGCATACTGCCAGGTTGTGCGCAAACACTGGTACCAGAAGATTGAAAGTGTCCAAGTGCAAAATTTGGGTGAGATGGGTGCTCTCATCGAAGATGCAAAGCAGATTGCGAGAGCAAGCAGCGGAGTTGATGCTCTATTCCAGCTCAAATTCGTGACGTGCAAAGAAAAGACGTTTGTTCTTGTATCGATCGCGCATGCTTTGTATGATGGGTGGTCGTTGAGTCTTCTTTATCGAGATTTAGAAACGGCATACCACGGTGAATTACAAACGAGAACATCTGCAAAGCCCTTTCTTCAAAGAATACTTGCCTCGGCCACTGACGACGCCCGTCGATTCTGGGCCGGTTATCTCGACGGTGTTGCTCCATCGATTCTGCCCGAACAGCCCGAGGATGGCGTAAACAAAGCTCTGTATCGCACTGAATATCCTGCAAGCAAGCGCATGCCCGAAATCTCCGCCTTCTGCAAGAAACAGGGCATTAGTTTGCAGGTGCTGTGCCAGGCTTGCTGGGCTCTTGTGCTTGCTCATCAGATCAAGGCCCTGGATGTAACGTTTGGCGTTGTCATGTCCGGGCGCGATTTCGAAGGAGCAGAAGATTTGATGTTTGCCACGATTAATACAGTAGCGCTTAGATGTATTCTGCATGGAACTTCCGTGTCCTTTTTACGATACCTGGAGGCGAGCATGGCGGATATCCGAGATTATCAAACATATCCGCTGAGAAAGATTCAAAATGCGGTGCAGTTGTCTAGCGGCGAACTGTTCAACACGCTGTTCATGCTCCAAAAGTTTCCATACAGCTCTTCTACGAATCCATTGTTGAAGTCCGTCGATGGTGCTTCAGCCGTTGACTATCCTGTGAGCGTCGAGGCGGAAGCTGTTGGTGATAATCTCGTTTGGCGAGTCGCTTGCCAGTCGCAGTTTATTTCCGAGGACGGAGCTGAACAATTGTTGGAAGAATTGGACCGAGTTTTGGTGTTTCTGACGCACTCGAGAGAGCCCGAGATACTCTCCTTCGAAGAAAACCGCGTCTCGATAGGTGGATTGCCGTTCGTTTCGCTGGCTGGGGATGTGCCTCTAACTAATGGTGACCATGGGCAAAGTGCAGCTATTGAAGAAACAGACGAACTTGGTGAGATCGCACTGACAATTCGGAAAATCCTCAGTTACGTGTCGGATATTCCAGAAGAGTCCATCAGGCCCCAGAGCAATCTCTATCATCTTGGTCTGGACTCTATCAGTGCCATCAAGCTGTCTTCCCTCTTGCGTAAGGAAGGCCTCTATCTCAACCCAAGAGATTTCATCAGAGCGACGAGCATCAGCCAAATGGCGCAACTTGCCACGCCTCTACAGACAAACGGCAGCGCCATTCACCCGAAAGAAACAGCGTGGACACCTGGAGACGTTGACGTTGAAGAGCTTCTTGCTGGCGCGTATATTTCCAAGGACAATGTCGAGGTGATTCTTCCAGCGTTGCCTATGCAGGTTTACATGATCAGTGCGTGGCAAAATGCAGAGGGCAACGTCTTTTACCCAGATTTTCGGTATCTGGTCGAGGGGACGGTCAGCGTTGAAGACGTGCAGCTGGCTTGGCAGTCACTTGTTGCTCAAACCCCAATTCTGCGCACTGTCTTCATTGCTACAGACTCTCCCCAGCAACCATTTTTACAGGCCATTCTCAAAACCAGTCACCAGTCTGATGATTCTGTCGTCAAGCCAATGGTGAGCCTCGATGCTGTCAGAAGAGAAGATGGCAAAATAGCAATCAAGCTCAAGATTCACCATGCTCTTTACGATGGCGTCAGTATTTCGGTAATAGTGAACCGTTTGTCAGGGCTACTCAAAGGACAAACACTCGCGGTTGAGCAAGGCATTGATGAATGGACAAGATATACCATCCAACCATCACTTGAAGATTCCAGGCAATCTCGCAGAGCCTTTTGGACGTCGTATCTACAAGGCTGCTCCTCAGATGACGATTCTTCTGCCTCTATTATGGCTGGCAAGCACCGAGTATCGCACTTACGACGGTCCGCGGTATCAAACATCGCATACCTTCAAACAGCGGCCAAAGACAAAGGCATCAGCCTACAAGCACTCTTCTTTGCAGCATACGCCAAAATTCTCGCAGCAGGAAGTACTGGAGTGACAGGTAATGACGGAAAGAAGACTGTCGTGTTTGGGATTTATCTTGCCAATCGAACAGATGAAGCTCTCCCCCCCACATTCCCCACGCTCAATCTTGTTCCTCTGAGAGTTCAACTGGCGCCCAACGACGACATTCTGGAAATTGCCGACACAATACAGAACGACATTCACCTTATCGCTGCTGAAGGGCGTGCCGATGTCGGTCTATGGGAGGTTGCGGCTTGGACAGGAGTCAAGGTTACGTCGTTTGTCAATTTCCTCAGCCTTCCCGAAGCCATCTCCGAAACACCAAACGGCACATCAACAAATATCGAGCTGATCCAAGTACAAGACGAAGAATTTGCTCAAGAGGCGGAAGAAGAAACGATGTTTCACCCATGTCTGCTAAAGAATCCCGTGAGAGACGCGTTCCCGGTAAGAACCTCCACGACGCTCACCCTTATGATAGACTGCTAATTCGGATTTTGCTACAACAGGCCGCAATAGACATTGAAGCATCGATACAAGGGAAAAGTCTCGATATTGGAGCATTCGGGTCTCGACAACGACTATCCGACCAAGGCGCGATTCATCTGGTTGACGAGATTGTCTCGTATTTGGAGGAATTGAATGGCGAGGAAAACGCAGAGAATGGCGAAGAAAGCGCAGAGATGGAAGCATGGGCATCGACTTGGGTGACTGGCAACAGCAAAAAGAAATGATTTCATATGCATGAGATGGAAGCATTATGGGATACATGTACGGATAGAGAGCAACATTTTTGTCATCATCAGTCAACAGTGATAATATTAACTTTACGGCTCTAGAACAAAGTACATTCAATACAATTGAGACAATATTTTCTTGTTTCTTTTCTTCTACCAAGGGATATCGCTATCGTAAAGACGTCAGAGAAACAAATACAGGTGGCGACGAATCTCGCGCAGCAGTTCAAACACCACTAGCGCTGCTCGTCCCTTTTAATCTACCATCTAGTAAATAAATCTATGTGCCAACTCCAATTGTACTCCGTCCAATGAAATATGTAGATTCGTCTACAGTCTCGACGTCTTGGGCTTCCAGCCCTCTTCCATGGCAATCAGCTCGGCCGCCCGCTCACCAATGGCCAGCACCGTAAGCATGGGGTTGATGGAGGGCATCTCCGGGAACACGCCAGCGTCGGCGATGCGCAGCTTCTTGATCCCTCGGACCTTGAGCTCGTGGTCCACGACAGCTGTCTCGTCCTTGGTCACATCGCCCATCTTGGTGGTGCCGGCAGGGTGGTAGACAGTGTGGGCGGCACGGCGAGCGTATTCGCTAATCTGTTCGTCGGTCTGCACCTTGGGGCCGGGGGCGACCTCTTCCTTTAGCCACTCCTTGAAAGGGCTTTGCTCGGCAACCTTACGGGCAGCCTTGATTCCAGCGACAAAGGTGGCGGCGTCATAGCCTTCGGGGTCGGTAAAGTACCGGAAATCCAGAGCAGGCTTCACTGCCGGATCGGCGGACGTCAGATAGATGCGGCCGCGAGATCGAGGTCGAGGAATGTTGGGAGTCATGCAGAACGCATAGCCGTCGCGGATCCTTGGATAACCCAGCCGCTCAGTATTGAGTGTAAAAGGAATCTGGTAGCAGTGCATCATAATGTCGGCAGCATCTCCGTCCTTGCCAGCAGCGTTGGTGGGTTCTCGGCGGATAAAGACACCAGCATCCGAGTCCATGGTGGTCTGGTTGGCAGGAACTGGCGTATTGAGCTCCCACATGATGATGGTCTCTGGGTGATCAAGCAGGTTCTCGCCAACACCGGGAATATCCTTTACAACGGGAAGTCCCAGACCCTCGAGTTGCGAGCGAGGCCCAAGACCAGAGTGAAGCATCAGGCGAGGCGTGTCAACAGCACCAGCGCAAAGGATGATTTCCTTGCGGGGCTTCAGCACCGTTTTCTCGCCCGACGCCAAGTGCAGAACAATACCGCTGGCAACATCATTTTCCACCAAGATCTTGGAGACGTGAGCCTCGGTCAGGATAGTCAGGTTTGGTCGCCGCTCCTCGCCACGCAGGATGGGGTGGATATAAGCGACAGAGGCGCTGCTTCGGCGACCGTTGTCTGGGTTGTACGAGACGTTGAAGAAGCCCGCGCCCTGCGTGAGCTGGCCCTTTTCACGAATCTCGGTGTTAAAGTCGTCAATGACGGGAATGTCGAGAGCAGAGGCACAGGCCTGGACCCAATCCTTGCACAGCTGGTTGCGGTGACGGGCGTGGACAGGCTGGAATGTGTTGCGAAGGTTGTCAATGTGACGAGTGACATTCTCAAAGGTCCAGCCTTTGCAGCCCTGAGCAACCCAGCGGTCCATGTCGTGACGGAAAGGACGGAAGGAAATGAGCGTATTGTGTGACGAGCATCCTCCAAGAACCTTGGCACGAGAATGGCGGATATGGCTGTTACCCATGGGCTGCTCTGTCGTGCCGTAGTCGTAGTCTAGCTCGCCGCCCAGCAGGCTGAGCCATTCTCTCAGATTGAGAACGTGGTTGAGGTTAAAGTCGGAGGGACCAGCCTCGATGAGGAGAACGCGGCGCTCAGGCAGATAGCTAGAGAGCCTGGAGGCAATCACGCAGCCTGCAGTGCCTCCACCAACGATGATGTAGTCAAAGGCAGAGCTGCCATTGCTAGGAAGGGAGCGGGTAGTCATGGTGTCGTAAAGGTTGGAAAAGATGGATGAAGAGGGATGTCTTGTGGGAAGAGCGAGTCTTTATGGTCTACTCTGGCTGCGGCTTTCTCCTTAAAGTATAAAACGCACGCATGAAGCCAAATCCAGATCTGGGTTCACAGAGTCAACTAGGCTTGAAACAAGACTTTTGTTGTCTATTTCACAGGGCAAGGCTGCAATGGTAAGAATGTCTGTATCCAGCAGAATCAGTAGCCTCGAGATCAGGCGGACAGTGTGACAGGAAGACGGCGATATTTATGAGCACAATGGAACAGGAACAGGCGAGTCAGCCTCAAACTCGTACACCTCCAGCCAAAGCCACCTCCACGGTACGAGCAGATACAAGTCGCCATTGACGCTAACGGGCACGGCTGGCAACGGACTCGTCACAGCGAGGCATTGGCTTGATTTCGCATGTTTGCGGTGGAGTCTGCAATCAGGATGAGAGTGAGCGAGTGGGCTGAGGCGGACGGACATTCCACACAGAACGCAGCCAACAGAAGCACGCGAGAAAAAAAAAGAAGAATCTTACTCCCGCCTCGCCCAATCGAATCGATCTTCAGGGCTCCTGTCAAAAAGAGCCGCTGGTTCGGCGCCATGGTTTCTGGCTTGGCTGTGGCATGGCGTCTTTCCGCACAGTGTGTCTGTCGTGCTGGAATGACGTCAAGGGATGCTATGGGGATGCTAGGATTCCCAATATTCCCACCACTGGGCCGAGGATTCCTGGTTCACAGAGTGCCAAGAGTGACATTTGCGCGGGTTCTGGATGGGCAAAGCAAGAGATGGGATTTGTCGGAAATCCGTTGGCGGGGGGGGGGGGGAAGAGGCTGGTGGTTGTGCTGTTTAGAAGCCTTTTCGAGCGTTGGTTGGTGAAGATCATGACTATTTTGAGGCGTTTGAGGCCAGGCTTAGCTGATTGATGCAGGAGGGCGGAGTGGGGCATGGAACGAGAGACGGGGCTAAGTTGATCCGGGCAAAAAGGTGGGAGTTGATTGGCTGGGACCGGGATATCTGTAGCGATTGGAGTGGATAAGCGGGGCTAATCGTACTGGGGTGTCCCACTTGACGTGAGTACGTATCCATGTACCTTGAAATCTGAACTTTGTTCTACATCGAAAAGCCATTTGCTTGCATCGAAGTTTTTTGGCTTCTGATCGGAACAATTATTGTTACGGTGGCTGCATAATTTTTACAAGCGCAGCCCGGGCTGTATGTACTAGCAGAATTTGATCTCAACTGTTAGTCATAATGTGGCTTAAGGCGGTCTGTTGTTTTCTTCAGCTGAACTGACGGTATTGAGGTTGATGCCGTACTCCGTGATTAATACGAGCCCCCGGATCCGAGCCACCCTAGATCATCACCACGATAATGTTTCTGTTTGATATCCACGTTCCTTTGATGTACTGCGTTCATTGTAATATTTCTCATAGACATATACACAAGATATCATGATTCTATTCACCATCCCGTATGTGTCAAAAGGCACCTCGGCCTCTCCTGACCGATCGTGCATATCCACTCGCATCTTTGCCAAGCCGAGCCGGCACAATCAACTCGGAGCCCCCACCGCCGGACGGGGATGTTTAGCATCTCTCACTTTTCAGGATCCATCAGTGACGTATGGCGGATTCTCCTGTCTCTTTTTTTCTTCTCCTGCTATTTCGTCCCCCTCTACTCCGTACTCCGTATCTTACGACTAGTTGCCGGATGCAGGTAAATGCTCTCATGGCCGACAGTAGCGTGTCTTAGCAGTCGCTGAGCCCCAGACAGCGACTCTGTAGCCCCAGTATGCCTCCCCACAACGGCCTGTAATGCAAACGGCGTCCCTGACAGGTGAGACGGCGGCGAATACAGTGTAGATTCCGTCTCGTCTCGAGTCCATTCAATTGGTAATGGCACCAACAATGGCCGACTTGACTTGTCATGTCCTGAGCTAGTACTCGTAGAAGAACAATCGCCGTTGTGGCGGTGGAGTAGTTGGTACATGTACATACTCGTGCTTGTAAAACGTCCTGCTACTAACGGAGTTCCCCGTTCCTGTGCTGGTACCGTTTGAAGCCAAGATCGACGTCACTGTCCAGCTCCAACTTCAACTCGACATCGCCAAACTCGAAGCTTCACGATATCAATCAATCACAGCTTGTGACAGAAACATCGAGTCCAACATGACCTTTTCTAAAGAGATTCACACTTTCCACTCTGGAAAACCCCAGCCGCAGTCCTCGGGGTCGCACACCTTCCAGTCTCTCGATCCCAGCACCGCCAAACCACTGGCGACAATCTACACCACAACACCTTCGCAACTCAATGACGCCGTTGCCTCTGCTCACAAGGCATTCCCAACATGGTCGCAGACGCCCGCTCCCAAACGAGCTGCCATTCTCCTTCGCGCTGCCGCTATCCTGAGGGAGCGAAACGATGCGCTCGCCCGCACGGAGATGCTCGACACGGGCAAGGCTTGGTCCGAGACTTCGACCGTTGATGTGGTGACTGGGGCCGATGTCCTCGAGTACTACGCACACTTTATTGCCAATAGCCAGCCCGGACAGCACACTACCCTACGGCCAGATGCCTACGTCCTCACCAGCCACGAGCCTCTAGGGGTTTGCGCGGGCATTGGCGCCTGGAACTATCCCATTCAGATCGCTCTGTGGAAGTCTGCTGCTTGTCTCGCGGCTGGAAATTGCATGGTCTACAAGCCAAGTGAAGTGACGCCTCTCCACGGAAACACATTGGCCGAAATCTACGTCGAAGCTGGTCTTCCACCTGGAGTATTCAATGTCGTCTACGGCGATGGCGTCAGCGTGGGAGCTCCCCTCGTCGCCCACGAAGGCATCGCCAAAGTCAGCTTCACAGGCCAGGTCAGCACAGGCAGCAAGGTAGCTAGCGAGGCTGCCAAAGGCATGAAGGGCATCACCATGGAGCTTGGTGGCAAGAGCCCGCTCGTCGTCCTCCCCGATGCCGACGTCGACGAAGCAGCCGACATTGCCATGGCAGCCAACTTCTTTTCCACCGGCCAAGTTTGCACAAATGGCACCCGCGTCTTTGTCCCCGATACACTGCTGCCGCGCGTGGAAGAGGCTCTCGTCAAACGCTGCCGCGAGGGCATCCGCATGGGTTTGCCCCAAGACGAAACGACGAATTACGGCCCTGTCGTCAGCGCCGCTCAGCGGGACAAGGTCAACATGTATATCCGCCACGGCAAAGAAACCGACAAGGCCAAAGTGTTATACGACGGTGCCGTCGACGCCCAGAAGAACAAGCCGACACCCGACGGATACTGGGTCCCGCCAGTCATCTTTACCAACTGCACCGATGATATGCGCATCGTGCGCGAAGAAATATTCGGTCCCGTCATGGCCGTCCTGCCGTACAAGACAAAGGGCAAATCGCAGGAGGAGTGGCTCCCCGAGCTCATTCGCCGCGCAAACGACACCAAGATGGGTCTGGCAGCCGGCGTCGTTGCTACAGACCTGAGCTTGGCGCAAAACGTAATTCGGGAGTTGCAAGCTGGCATTACTTGGATCAATACCTGGGGAGAGTCTCCGGCCGAGATGCCCGTAGGCGGGTGGAAGATGAGCGGCGTGGGCGTGGAAAATGGATTCGAGGGCATCATGGCGTATATGCGGGTCAAGAGCACGTTGGTTCAACTGGGCAAGGGGGCAACAAAGGGTCTGTTTGCCAAGTTGTAACTTGATCTTGGAAATCAATTTCACGAGATGGCGTTATCACGGGCCAAGGATTTAAAAACTAGGAGCATATAGCAATACATTAGACAAGCGATTCTGTTACAACCCAATTTGACGCTCCTCTGACTTCTCAGACAAGCAGAAAATTAACCCCTCTTGTCTTTGTAGAGACGTATTGCCCCTCAACAGTATGGTCTTTAAAAAGGCTGGTGTTTCGTAATGTGGTCAGATGGTGCGTGCTTCGTAATGAGTCGGACTTGAGATGGTCCCAACGCGTTGACGCCGAGTAGCATCTCCAAGGGACCATCGAGTAGAAATAGGATGGTCCTTTCTGATCCTAAAGTAACTTGAATGTGCGAGATCGTGCGTATATTGAGTATGTCTATCCAAACGGAAGTCCAAGCCTCCCAACTTGAATATGCTGCTGGCCAGGGAAGTTGGGACGCAGAGTGTCACCAGAGGGGTCTCTTCCAAAGGAGTCACATGCCCACTGTAGCAGCGTAGACCCTTCAGATACACAGAGCCAAGACCCATCATTGCAAGCTCGGCCTTCGTAGAAGAAGTATCAGGCTCCATGTTGACTATCTAGTAGTATTGTTGGCATTCGGCTTCTAGGCATCATATGTGGGAGCATCCAGAATCTTGTCCGCGGGGTGAGTCCAGGAACTTTAGACGTAATCTGCATTAGCTACCCGGACGGTCCAGACGTGTGACACCCTTTTGACGCCCTTTCTCATTTCTGAGATGGACCTTTCCTGATCCATTTCAGCACCCATGGTAACATCATACGAAAGAAAGAAGCTATGCCGTAGGCCCTCATCAGTCAGCATGTCATCTGGAACTTGTAAGGCAACTTCCCGAAGCGCCTTCAGGGTCCCTGACAAGCGGAGGGCAGAAAAATCGAGACCGGGAAGATTTCGAACACCCACGAGTTAAACAATACGCCTACAAATGGAGTAGCTGCTATATCTACATTTCCCTAGTAAATACTGCTATATTTATATAACGAAGTTTGGGTGCTGGCTGAACAGGTGTCCCCTCGCCCTCAATCATCGTCCTTTATAGGGGAAAATATTTATCATTCTACCGCCACGAGGCCATGCATCTGCATGGCCTAGTGGTCACCGTTCTCAATGAGGCGGTGTTACCTGGACTCGTAAGAGACAGGTTTTCGAATCCGTCCTGGGCTACGACGTTAAACTGACCCTTTCCTTTTTTTTTGCCCTTCTTTCTCTATCTCACTCAATCATCCACTTGTGAAATCTGTGGTTGTAGAATTTGAAAGTTGGTACTATCACGAAAGGGGAATCATAGGCGACGATAACCGAAAGCCACTCGGTGTGTGCGAGTAGCTGCAAATATTGCAGTGACTTAGTTATGTGGGTAAGAAATCAGTTGCCATGTTTTCGAGTCTCTTCGTTTAAGCCGGTTCAACGCTAATAGACACAGAAACATAGTCGTACCGCGATATATGACGGCAAGCCCCTGCGTTTAAGTCGAGGATGAACACCCGCTTCGCCAATCTCCATCCTTTTGGAGGCAGCAGATTCCGGGGATACAGCCCTTTCTTCATCGAGACATTCCAAACGACATTACAGTCGCTGTCAAAATCTTTCTCTTATTATTCTTCTTCATCATCCCTTTGTTCAGTAATTTGGCAGCTGTCGGACGGTTCAAATTCTGCTGGCGCTCACCGCAAACCCGTTGGCGCGTGACGACGAGCAAATCTACGGGTGCCTTACGGGTGAGAATAAAAACTCCAACCTCTTCTCTCTCTCTTTTCAACTCTCTTCTCTCTCAAGCATCTCGCGCCACATGCCAACGCTGCCATGATGGATGCTGGACCCGCCCCTCACGAACCCAACATCACGGGGTCGATGTTGGAGATTGACAAAGACAAGGATTCATCCAACGCAACCACAGCGGATACGGCACTTGTTTCCCGTGAGCCCAGCATCACGAGCTTGATGCCGGAGATTGGTGACGACGACGATGAAGGCTTACCCGAGGCTGCCACAGCAGAGACGACGCTCATCCCCCGTGAGCCCAGTGTTGCGGGCTTCGATTTGGAAGAAAGCGTGGACGAAGGCTTATCGGATGCCAACGTCCCCCTCGAGTTGACCATAGCGAGTCTAGACCTCGGGAAAAATGACCAAGATTTCGCAGACGGCATTGCATGCGTGCAAGCATACTGGGAACAAGCATCGCAGATGGACGCAGAGACGCAGGAGCAAATGAGACATCTCATCCTTACCAGGCAGTTTGCCCTCAGTCAATCCGCACGCCAAAGCATTTCAAAGCATCGACTGTACCGTAACGCCATGGGAAAGGATGAGATGAACACATGGCCCATCTTCTTGATGCTCAAGGCAATGTACAAGGACCTGCCACACTCCTACATGCGCAAAGTCTGCGCAAAAGGATTTGCTATCGACCCAGAGGATCATACCAACGATTACATGGCCGCATATCCCAACACTATCCGACCCCGAATCTTCGACACGGATACAAGAAATGGCAGGAAGTACAGAGAGATGTGGCCAAGGCTGAAGAACACTCCCACCATCTACCGAAAGTCGAGAGCCAAGAAAGAACAACATTCCAACGAAACTGCGACTGAAGCAATGGCGAAGACAAAACTAGAGACAATTACGCCCCAAGCCACAACATCGAGTCGCGCGACATCGACCCATTCGAGGCAAAGAAGGAGTGCCGCACCATCTTGTTTGACTATACAGCAATCAGATGGACGTGGTACGAAACGTCCAGCGCCCGATTCGACTACAGAAACCCCGACGAAGCGATCTTACACGCGGGAGGACGATTTCGATTTCAACAGTGTCTTGATGCAAATGACTTTGCCAGGGGTTCCTAGCAGCGCGTCGGCCAAGGTCGATATGGTTTTGGAAGTTGCTGAATTGAAAGAAGAGATGGCCAAGATGCGTCAACAGACGCAGATGTTTATGGAGGTTACCGCGGACGTTGTTACCTCTATGAAGACGGAGATTGAAGACCTCAAGGAGGAAATCAAGGAGCTGAAGAAGTAATATGGGATATGGGATATGGGAAAACGATGGAGAAGACAGGAATTATGGGAGAGACGGAGAACTACTTGGGGCTTTAGCATGGGATGGGCATCATTCAATCTAGATCAAAATCACTGGGCATAGATGTACCTATATACATCTCATTAATGCAATTTGGGGTTTTAAGACACAACATAGAAGAACTTGCATATAACTTAGGTCACAGCCGGTAATGCCAAGCAAACACGCTTATGTATTTTTCGATAATTGATCCACCCATACCTGAAGGCGGTTGTCTCTTGAAAGGACGGCGCTCTAAGGGCGAAAGGACAAAGGCTGGTAGAAGTCGACAATTGACAACCGACATGACGGGAGCAAAAGAGAGAGACGCAAAGCGTAATTACCCAGAGATAGTCCGTTGCTGGTATCTTTGGGGCGGCTTCCAAGGGTCGTCAAGCATTCATGCAGGCGACGCCAGATATAATGTCTGCGCCCCTTTGTGCCATCAAAAATGTCCAACACATCAGTCACCATTCTGAGTCGTCTGCTTCTTCAAGGATTGGTGGCAGTGATTCTTCGCTTGCAGCATCCATCTGCTCTTCCACTTTGTCGCGCTCAACAGGAGTTTCCAACCGAGCGCGCGTGATGGGGGGATGCCACCGTTGAGATGAATCGTGCTGCATTAATATAAAGAGGGAATCCTTGGCCCAATTTGGAGGGCTCCCAAATTCTTAGCATATATAAGATGCTGAATCTGCTTGTGTAGGTATGTGCTTGCAGTAGTTTGGCTAAGGTGGTTTATCGGGCTCCAATTCGTACCCAGGAGATCAGCGAGAGGATTTCATTCATTTGGGTTGTCAAATAAGTATAACGCCAACGCGGTGTTTCGGGCCAGTACTGGTTCTCCTTTGAGAAATGGGGTAGTGATAAGGCAGAGATCGCTTGCTGGGCTTTAAAGGTTATTTAAATTCCAAGCGATTGAACCCAGAGATTTGTAACTACCAATAAAGGAAGCTTCGACCAGGCGCCGCAGTATGCAGATGTGGACAAGACGGGTGTCTTGAATAGGAGTAACATGGGCAGCATAGGTTGGCAACCCATGTAAATACCTAGTACACAGAAGTAAGTCCGGTTAGTGCCAATTCAGCCTTTGTCGGAAATCGGTAAGGTTGAATATTGATCATCTTTGGTATTTTGGAGCCTGGCATCATGTGTGGCAGGCGGAGCATCCTGGAAGAGGAGGCGATACCCTTGACTCTTGAGGCCTGGCCGGTCTGGATCTTGTGACCGCCAAGCTGATATCAGGGAAATATGGCGATAGTGTCGGATATTAGAAGAGAGTAGTGACAATAGAAGATACTAGAAAAATATAGCTATAGTATCAAATGCTAGAAGATAGTAGTGATAATAGCAGACACTAGAAGAAAGTAGCGACAATATCAGATGCTAGATTCAAACACTTGGCGGCAACCACTGAAGATAACGCATTGCGGGAAATATGGACATCATGCCTTAGAGGCACCGCACTGGTGTGACACACCCGTTAGGAAATCGTTGTAGCAGTCACTAGATTCAACAAGCAGTTACTGTCGTGATGGCGCCAAGTCCAAGAGGTCATTTACTAAGATACTTGACAAACCGATGTCGGTCAGCGGGGAGAGCCTCTTCGATGGGGGCGTTAAGATGCTCCTAAGGACTTGTCGATCACCGGAAGGCGTTTGGGAAGCAGGAGCTCTCCTTTGTCGGTGACTCCGATGTCGAGACTCGACTTGGCTAACTTGTCGGCAAGCTGGTCGAACTCATCGGCTGATGGAACGAGGACATCGTAAAAGCCGTTGCCTCGGAGAAGAGCTCGATGGCGAGCCATTTTGAACTTGACCTTTACGGGGATTGGGACCCATTGTCCATTGGCAATCTTTTGGCCTGGTATTCCGTAGGCGATGGGATTCGAAGGCCTGGCGTTAGGCAAGAATGCGCAAGTCGCCTCGACCTTGAGCTTGTAGTCCGCAACCTGGTCGGGGAACTCCAAGGAAACGCAGTTCTATTGCTCCTTGTTGTTCTGCAGAGCCACGGTCGCCGACGTGCGATCTCTAAAAACTTTGACCGAGATTGGATCGCGTTTCAGGTCATGGTCACGGGGCCTTCGGACGTATAGCACGAGATCATTAACGTCCATCGGGTGACAGTCGAGAGCATCTATGCCCCGCGTGGCCTCCTGGATGCGTGCGGTCTATAGCACAGGAACCTCATCCTGCTCGTCGTCCCAGAAGTTGAGGGTGAGCAACGGATCCTTGGTCAGGCGGCGCCAAGCTTCCTCGTATTTCTCCAGAAAAGCCTTACCAAGTGGCACGATAGCGTAGAAGAACTTGCATTCATCCACGGGCCCGTCTCTGGCTGGGACGAAATAAGCCCGGAGGGGAATCTCGGCAATCTCGAATGCGGCCTTCTGCACCCACATGATGTCTTGGACTTGACACTGCGTGAGAGCCGCCATGTGCTCGTTGTAATTGTCAAAGGTGATGTCAGAAGGGAATTGTTTACCCTTTGTCTCTGGCAGGATCTCGTCGTACCGGCTCTCGTCCCAAAAATGCTCTTCGCCGTAAGGGTATCTGAACTGGGCGGGCATCTGCTGAACCCAATACCTCAAAAGGATTTCGTCGGGGGAAGTGACAACTAAATGGAAGCTCTCCTGCTGAAAATTATCGACCAACGTTTTGCTATTAATGGCAGCGTCGTGGTTGATGAATTCTTCGTTTAGTGATTAGGATTTGCAAAGGGCATGCCGAATCCTTTGACGGTTGGGCGCTCCTTCAGATGAACCTCGAGCCAGGACATCTTCCTGTCGGTGTTGGGCAGCCTCGCCAGTATTTTCTCGCCGAGCTTCTCGATGATGGCAATCGAGTCTGGAGGGAAGGAGGTCGTAATCCTGTAATATTCTCCAGAGATGCTCTTGTTGCTTACCGTCTCCCTGAACCCATTCCTTGAGTGCAATCAAGTTTCCAGGCATAGTCACCAGATAGTGGGGGATCGTCTGGCGCCCGGCAATGCTTCCATCAGGCTCAACTTTGAACTCAGTGCCCTCAAAGTTGGCGTGTCCAACCTGAAGTCTCGCATTCGGGGTGACACCTCCTGGGAGAATCACCACAGGGCGATTCAGACTGTAACAGATTCGTTTGTATATACATGTACCAATGTACCTAGCCCATGATAAGGCTGTCTCTTATCTTCTACCTTCTATCCCTTATAATAAAGAATAATTCATCATCAGTCGCCGGCCGGCAACCGCCCCCGTCTCCCAGTGAGCGGGTTGTGCTACTCGTCTCGCAATGAGCGAGTAAAGTTCCCCCGGCGTTTCCTTTTTGCAGAGGTTGCAACTTCGAATCGTGTCAATGTATCTTTTTTTTTGTTTTGTCTTTTCTTTGTTCTTCCCCCCTTTGTTCATCTCTCGGAACATTTCGCCTTTCAAACTTATTACGACCCTATCATTAAGAAGCAGGCATTGTCGGATTGACCCTGTGATGGCCTTCAGATGATGGAAGAACAGGCAGTACGACGTATCTCGAAGCATGCAAGACGAGCCTCTTGGATTGCTCCTGGAGAACCACAAGCTACTCGGTCTGCTCAATAATATGGAGTCTGAATTCTCTTCACCCTGCTGTTTCCTTTCTCTCCCAAAACCTATCATGTCAATGTTGGCTGTCGCCATATGGCTACTACCGCTTGCAGCCATCTACCTCGTCAGATTCTCGCGCTTTGGCCCCTTTCAGACGGGAAATCTTGTAAGTATGCATTTTCTCTTCGAGTTAGAGAAGCCTTATCTCGAGCCTATCCTTCCCCCAATTAGATCCAGACTGCTAACTCTCATTGTGCTACGGAATAGGCCTAGCGATCGACTCGTCACGCATGTTTGTCGAAGGCGTACCTTTAAAGTCTGGCATTATTTGGTGCCATGTTTCTCTACATCGATAGCCACTCTCGGTCGTCTATTACGAACGAGTTGAAACATCCTGAGCAAATTATACTGCTACCATCAATGGCGAGATCGAAATCTGTGTCTATGAAGTCCATTTGACCGCGCCCAGCATTGGTGTTCCGTCGACTGTAGCACAATCTTGGTGTCTTTTGTACGACCTTTACTTTTCAGACATTTGCAGCAGCCACGACAGGCAATTCGGTCATTCCATTGTCACATTATGGTATGCCGCAGGTGGGCTGGATGCACTGGCTCTTCTGCAGCCTTCCGGTATTATCTATCTGCAGATACCCAGATGGAGTGAATCGCGGTCAACAAGTCGGTCTTAGGTCGGCAAATACAGAGAAGCCATATCCTTTGGCAGCATGTCTTGCAAAGGTATGGGTTGTACTTTTTGTTCATGTTATAATTTGTTTCTCATGTCTACGCCTCGTCCTACAGACTCGAACCGTTAATCGCTTATCGACACAGCGCGCAACATAAAACCTGATTCGAGAACATTTTCGACTTGCTACTTGCTAATCTCGGTACCCAGGCGCCTCTCTTGGAGGTAAGTAATCGCATCCACCACTCATATATCAGCCAACTCCATTCCAGTGCAACTTTGTTTTGGTTCTGTATAGTGTCTTCTTTTTCGCGATTACAGTCTACTAATATAACATTTCTCAGCACTCTTTTGCCTGCCGAGCGCCTCCAAGCGGCAGATGCGCTGGATGATTTTCTACACAACATGAAATTCCCGGTGATATCCACTCACGGCGACCGCACTGAAGCTGAGATAGTAGCGGCTATGAGAACCTTTGGAAATATGTAAGGCTGAGTCTCAGGCTGGCTTTACTTGAGGCGGCAATCATTCCTCTCACCGCTACAACCGTCTAAAATACACACCAGGCTCCTGTTACTGTATATTCATTGCTTGACCTAGAAGATGGCGAAGTGGCCTCCATCATTGCCGGAGGTGCCCCTTCCGAGTACTATGCCTCCGAGGCATCGTCGAGCCGGGCACTTCCTCCTCATTTACGAGGCTCCATTAGCCAAGACAGGCACTCTCTGGCCTCTTCGACTGATGGACGGAGTGCGTCCAACAAGTCCTCGTTTGTACAGCACCTGCCTCCTCACCTGCGGCCTCTAGTGCAGCAAGGCCTCTCCAGGGACGCTTCATCCAACTACGCTGTCGGTAGCGGATGAAGTAACAGCAATAGCATATGCCACTAGTCACGGTGCCAGCTCCGATGGTGGAGGTGGTTGCAGGTGTACCGAGTACCGGTGTTCATGACGAGATATCAGTCATTGGAAGATATATCTGCTTGCATAAAATATAATAATAAATGATATCGACTTTAGTTTGCAATTAAGGCCAAACCTTGGTGAAACAAGATGACGACTGGGAGCATATTGACGACTCCCAGTCGAATGGTTCGTTTGTAGACCAATATACAGTTGATTGAAGATCCAGATAGTAGGCGTCAGATTTCTAGTGAAGGAAGTAGTATTCTTTACATGAAACCGTCGGCACGATGATAAAGGGCCGGCGACTTTAGATGCCGGACGCCTCTGGCACTTCTGGCGAGTTGAAGTTGAGGCTACCGTAGATGAGACAGTTGGTGATAGAGGGAATGTTGGTCGACCGATAGGCACAGAGAATATTACAGATTATCATGCTATTCTTGTCCTCTACAACAGAACCTTTCAGTGGAAGATTTACTTGGGAGTCGGAACTACAGCCACGCGTATATCGCGGTCCCGTGATCTATGGAGTGAGACAGCAGACCAGTCTCAAACTTTCTTGGCTTTTAAACACCTGGTTTTAAATATTCCAGGAAGTCGTAATAGCTTGGCTGAACGCAACTAGGTCCAATCAACTGTTAAATCATAGTCCAGGTCAAGCAAAATTCCCGTTCGAAAGCAAGGGAACAGTCACTAGTGCGTGAATCACTGCGGATGCCTCCAGGTAGCAGTGACGCGTCGGGTTGGCCATCAGCTGGCAACGCACACATTGAAAATACCTAAACTTCTATCAAGCTGCTTCGCTTCTCTTTTCCACTCATTCATCATATTTCTCCTCTTTTTTCGTGAGAACCCCAGCTCGCCATCTCCGATGTCGCCTTTGCCTTGCCGTCTCTTTCGAGCCGGCATTCTGTTCTTCGTTTCGAGATATCGCCATCTTCTCTCCCTCCTCTTGTCCCTTGTCTCTCTAAGAGCAAGGCGGCCTTTTATCGTCGTTCCTTACACGATCTTCATTCCTCGGGATTTGACACAACGTCTCTTTCGCGCGTTTGTTCTTCCTTCGACACAACGTCTCTTTCGAGCGTTTGTTCTTCCTTCGACCCAACGTCTCTTATGAGCGTTTGTCTTTCACACCAACAACCATCTTCTCTCTTTTGCGTGCCCTCTCCTCTTTCTTCCTAAATCTCAGAATGTCTCAGCAAACCAATATGGAGCCGAGTAACCCTCACTTGTGGAGGCCATGCGTGCTCCTCATCGGCAACAGATTTTTTGGTGGCAAAAGCTTGGGGGTCCCATCGCTCATTACCACCATGCTTCGAGTGTACAGAGAGAATGATCGAACGTCTTGGCTCGGTTTCACTACTGGAGTCCCATTTGGAGCCAATAGCGAGGACAGCGGCTTTGGCAAGTGTCATGAATGTAGGTGAGGCTGTCTGTATTCTATCTTTGATCCTCAACTAATATTTTGTCAAATATCAAGGAACCGTACGCTTCTGTCTAATCGTCCCAAGCAAGACTACAAAGTGACGATCGAATTCCTCTAGACTCTCCTTACTCCATTCGACAGGCTGAGCAGGGTTTACTTACATCACTTCCGTATACCGGGAAAGTAATGTGTCGGCTGGATGTGTATCTGAAGGAGGGCACATACGTGACCGTAAAGGGATTCGGTAATCCCTTTAACCACCCTGATCACCCGAGCGATGGATGTATAAACTACCATATAACACTACAATATAACAACAATGGAAAGTTGGACGACACCATCGAACGGCGAAATTTCTCTTTTATGGTTACCGCCCCCGCAAACGCAGAGGTCGCAAGAGTAGTAGGTACTCTCTGCCAGTATATGCTGCTATGGATATATTGATTGTAGTATCCGCTACTATGGATACTCATATATCGTTCTAGTATCCGCTGTTATCGCTATATTGTTCTAGTATCCGCTATTATTGCTACCTTTGTTGTTCTAGTATCAGCTACTCTTGCCGTATGCCCGCGGTATCCAGTATTATCACTATCTACCACAGGGTAAACACATATTGCAGAGCATAACCGTATCATCATCGTTGATACTAGTCGTGTTTCCTAAGGGCGATGCCTTGACGAAGGACATCAGGCTTCCATTGCCATCCAAGGTGGAAACTACATGTATTCTGGGCCGCAAGTGATCGATATTGGGCCTACCCAACAGGCGACTTGAACGTCTACTGACAGTTATTGGCCTTCAGAGGTTGGACATCGTTGATACCTTGACATGGACCCTCATGGGAGCGAGGGTGTCCAGCAGTGTATCCACTTCTGGCAAATCGCGATTCGGAGGAGCCTCAACGGATGGTGTCCAGATGGCTGGTGCGGCGACGACCCTGTGCCTGTTGTGACTTCTCTGACATCAAGAGGAGACAAGTGGATGTAGTTAGAGGCACTCCCCGAGCGGAAGAACATCGTATGACAGAGCGAAACTCGCGCTCGAAGCCCCAGAGAGGAAGCGAAAGGGGAATCTTAACCAACAACTCGCCCACGACAATAAAAGGTAGATTCCCCAGGTTGACCACGGCCGCTGCAGGGACTCTCAGCGAGGTGGTTATACACTGCGAGGAGATATAAATTATCGTCGATCCGGTCACCCACTCGAAGAGGAATCCCGACCAAATCGCCAATGCCCTGGACTTCCTGACGGACATGGTAAAGACGGCTCGGGTCAACAACTCCCATATTGCCATGAACACGCCCTGAGCTGCTAATGTGGAACTGATCAACTGTTGTCGAACAAGGCCCGAGTACGAGGTCCTTGTGGCCATGCCCCCGGCTGCCAGTGTTGACTCCTTCCAGGGTCGGGAGGCAGATATATGTAAGTTACTGGATCTCTCTTTGAACTTGATTTGGTTGCTCACTCTACATAGTAGTGTTCGTCATCATCGGCACGGCTGAAGAAGTTGGCCCTGGATTTACCACGGACCAGAATCGACTTTTTGATTTGATTTGACGCAACTACGATACTGCTGATACCCAAGGACGATTTTGCAGAAAAGGGACACAAAGGGAACGGCTGGCATATGCGAAATGAGCTACGAGTTACGCGTTTACGGAAACAAAGGGAGCGGGGGGGAAACGCCATGTTCAGTCGGCAGAGGAGCAGCCTCCTTGTGTTCGGTGACATGTATGTTATGGGACGGTCTAAGCTAGCTCACAGCCCTCTTGCCTTTCTTGTACGGGATTGCTATTTGCTTCCCGTATCTTTTTTTTATTGGCGCATCCTCCCATTTTTTCATGGTGCTGCGGTTTCCCTGATCCGTTCTCTTCCGAGGCGGTATCATATCCCTGGCGTTCGACCCGATCTCTCACGAGACGGTGTTTATTTGACGGTTTTCGATCCGTTCTCTCAAGAGACAGTTTCATTATTGTAAGTATGGTTGGTCTGAGTGTTTTGCAGAATACCAATATTAACAGTTACATAGCTTATGTCGACAAAATGCAGCTTTCACAGCTAGAAGAACGCGTGATTACCGATTATGAGCGTATTAGACAATATGTTTCAGCCTGCTCAACCGCCGTTGACCGCTAGCCTACAGCGACATCAACAAATACCAAGTCAATGCCACTG
The DNA here is from genome assembly GCA_002022785.1 of Trichoderma guizhouense. NCBI lineage: Eukaryota > Fungi > Ascomycota > Sordariomycetes > Hypocreales > Hypocreaceae > Trichoderma > Trichoderma guizhouense. The sequence goes on from LVVK01000017.1 coordinate 2,302,908, forward strand.
GGACGCTGGGCGAGGCGTTGGTACACTGCGAGGGCAATGTATTGTTGGCGAGGTCATCTACTCGAAAACAAACCTATACCGAGTCACCAATGCCTGAGGGATGTATCCAAGACGACCCGCATTAACACCACCGACATTGCCATGAGGATATTGTGACGATCGGCCTCCTCGTCATCATTCTAGACTTAAACGCCTTAGGCGGCAAGTAATCGACGTTGGACTTGGACAAGGTGACCACGAGAGGCTTTTCTAGGTGACAAACGAACACAGTTTGCTCGTTGGTCAAGGGAGCATACTTGATGATTGGAGTTATACAGAACCCACGATAAAGTGCCTTCATAGTTTCGACGGACATCTGTCGTGTCTCTTGTAGGTTGTAGGATCCGTTACTAACCAAGGCGGAGAAGGCCTCATTCCTGTCAACCCATAACTTGGTTAGAATCGGATTTCTTCACATGAGCATGGTATAGTGTAGAATCTTAGTGTAGAATCGTCTGCTGGCCAGCCACGCTTCCGTCTGGTTCCACCTTGAACTCATTGCCCTTGAAAGTTGCACTCGCCACCATGGGTCGGATTTCTGCTGTGGCCGAAACTTGAAGCCCACGGCCCAACAGGGACCAGACGCATATTGAAAGATGGCAATGGCGGGATGGGCGTATGTCCGTTGTTGTCCAATTTCTCCCCCCAGACCAGACAAAGCGGACTCTTATATCATGACCAAGTATCTCACACTGTTGATTCCTCACGTGAGCCTACATTTCTAGTTCTCAGAGCATCTGCTACTACCACTACTCTCTGCTACTATATGTTACTGTCTTTATATTGTTCTAGTAGATTTTATTCTGTTCTGCTATCTACTACTGTCGCTCCTCTCTGCTAGTATATGTTACTGTCACTATGATGTTCTAGTATCCGCTGCTATTGTTACATTGATGTAGTATCTGCTACTATTGCTAAATATGTCCACTATCTATCATTACCATTTCCTACGAGCATACCATTATAGTCGAAGCCCGTCGTGTTCCCGGGGCTCGTTATCTTGACGCGTAACATTGGGCTCCTACTGCCATCTAAGGTGAAAACTCTTCTGGACTCTTGGAGGCGAGTGCGTCCAGTAGTGTATCCAGTTCAGACAAGTGGCACTTCTGAGGAGCCGCATCGGAGTGTGTAGTATTGCAACTGTGCTTCCAATTCTTTCTTTGCAGACCCCGTACGGGTTTCAGCCATTTGTCGAGCAAGATTGTCGTATTGGCAATTGGCGGAAGCGCAGGAGTTCATTGTCTCTCTGATGCTCTTGCAGGAAGCAACGATGCCTTGCTCCGCTTCATATTAAGACTGGACATTGTGATGATCGGCCACGCGATAAAGTGCCTTCATGATTTCGACGGACCCTGAACTCTTTGTCCCTGAAAGTTGTACTCCCCACCATGAGTTGGATTTCTGCTGTGGTTTCTCTCGATCACATCTTTTGTTTTTTTGAAGACAGGGCTATGTCCATGTGATAACGACCCCGTGAAAGCACCCGACACCTTTGTGTCCTCTCTTATCGGTGGTCTGGTTCCTTCGCGAGCTCGGATGGGCGTCTTTTCGGTACAAAACAAGCGCCTCTTTCTGCTTAAATGATTTATCGCAGTCTTCGCATGGGAAGAGCTTCTCGTCTGCATGGAATGTCTGACGATACGTGGAATTGTCTTGAGTTTTGAAGTCCTTCCTATACACTTCACATACCCACGGCCGGTCATCTGTATGTGAGGCCTTATATGTGGCTCAACACAATTAAGATTATCCAATTTAGTGATACATTCATTACAGACATATCGTGGCGCATCTGCATGTACCCTAGATGGTCAGAGTTGAAACCAGGCTCCAAGGCGTCAAAGCATCAGTTTATAGTAGCAGTCCTGGACAAAATCACTTCAGGTCAATAATAGTGTTATTGGTTGAGAAAGAAGGACCCCTCTACCTGCTAGCCGGGTCACGAGCTGGCTTCGACCGTCCCACATGTTGGAAGGAACAGAGACACACAGGTAGAAGGTTGTTCGGAAGCTTATTTATGGTGGCGTCAATACATCTATATAAACAACAACAAACATACAATGTATCTACTAGAACTTAGACTATTCAATACATCCGTTTCCTACGTTCAACAACACCACAACGTACATGTCCCCGAATGCAAGGGGACGGCTCTTCTGCCGACTGAATATAACGTTAAGTCAATTCTGGTCCGTAGTGAAGCCGGGGCCAACTTCTTCAGTTATGCCCAGGATGACGACCACTATGATCTCGAGTTAGTAACCAAATCAAGTTCTAACGTGCCTCGTCTAGGTCTCCAACATGTCAGACAACTGCTTTAATGGAATCCACCAAACACTTTTCCTGAAGGGGGGTTTTGCTCCAGGCCCCCCTCGCCAATCCGCATGCGACCCTCATCACTCTGTTCAGGAACGCAACGGCGGCTGTATTTACAGACCATCCAGAGACGAGACTCATGCGACCCGACCCTCATCACTCTGTTCAGGAACGCAACTGCGGCTATATTTATAGACCACCCAGAGACGAGACTCATGCAGCCCTCATCACTCTGTTCAGGAACGCAATTCTAGAGACCTTGAACAGGCAGGACATAACGGCGGCTATATTTACAGACCACCCAGAGACGAGACTCATACAGCCCTCATCACTCTGTTCAGGAACGCATTTCCAGAGACCTTGAGCAGGATGTAACGGTGGCTATATTTATAGATCACTCAGAGACGAGACTCATGCGTGTATCCATCGCGCGCAGAGCAATAGCAAACGGCTATGAGTACTTGCCTGACCACCACATGAGTGATCCCAAAGTAATCCAGTGGGTATATGCTCAGGTAAATCTCTCAAAGAGAGATCCAGTAGCTTACTTTTGTCAGCACTGCGGTCTTGGAAAGAATCGACAACGGCGGCGAGAAGCATGGCCGAGAGGGTATCGTGGTTGGGCCTTGTTCGATGGCGGCTGATCAACTCCACGTTGGCAGCTTAAGTTGTCTTTATCATGTCTATGAGGAAGTCGAGGGCGTTGGCTATTTGGTCTTGGTGTCTCTTCGAGTAGGTGACCTCGAGTTATCTAGCAAGTTTGTTTTTGATCTCATAGTTGAATTCAAGACCATCAGCTCACACTTCTTCTAATCTCATACGCTATCCATTATCGAGAGCGTATCGGTCGTTGGGGTTCCCCTTTCGCTTTCCGTCAGGGGCTTCAATCGAAAATTTTGCTCGACCGTATAATGTTCTTCCTCTTGGGAGGGCCTCCTCCCAACTCCACTTGCTCTCTCCCACCATCACAAGGCCATCACAATCCTAGTCGTGGAGGATAACATGAGGAGGTCCCGCTGGATTGGCCTAAATACATAGCGATTAATCGGGTTGAGTCGTTATTGACGCTCCTCTCCACGTGAGGGAGGCTTCCGCTGTTTCACCACTCATGGATGTTGAGCTTCTGCCGGCCGCCCTTACCATGTCCGTCAGAAAGTCTACGCCGCTGGCGATCTAGTTTTTGAACTTCTCTTCCAGTAAGTGACCTCATCGACAATATATTACATACCTGTAACTTCGTGGTGCATAAATAGCTCGCTCAGTGTCACGGCAGCTGCAGTAGTTGACTTGGGAGGTTTAAAATAATATTTCTCTAGGCTCATGCCAGAGGTGTGATTCATAAATGCTTCATGAATACTCTAGTTGAAGGGTGCGTTATTTCTCAATCCTATCGTCTGTGTAGAGACGCGTTGGTCTCACCAGTATAATCCATTAACATGTTGGTGCTTCGTTTCTGTAGGAAGACGCGTGGCCCTTTCAGTCGGTCGAAGTACACTGGCTCTTCTAGATGCTACTCGGCAAATTCAGACTGCTCGTCGATGAGAGCGCTGTGTTTTGCCCGTATCGTCTGCTCCCGTATTTCTTTGGGACTCGGTCGTCTAGAAACGAAGCATAATTAGAGCAGCTCCAAAACAATGACCAATAAGGCCCACTCACTTAGTTTGTAGATAATGCCAAAACCATCACCCTCATTGCTCTTTCCAAGAGAGATGTCAATGGTAAAGCCCGGCCAAAAGCTGCGGCAACCCCCCCCCC
>LVVK01000017.1:2307114-2323283 GCA_002022785.1 Trichoderma guizhouense
CCCCCGCTGACTTGATGAACAGCCTGATGAAGGCGATCTTGTCTGTTGAGTGAAATTGTAGCGGCGTAACAAACACTTGCTGTGAGGCCCAAGGCCGATATCACTACGATAGGCAACCCCAAATGGAGGCTGAATTAAGAAGCCCAAACAAGGAGCTCTACCAAAAGACAGATAAAGCGCCGTATCTGGGCTTCTCGATTCAACTTCCATTGTGGGGTTCACATCGTAGCGATTGCCGACACAAACACACTAAGCCTTTGTTATCGACAGGTTTGCTGCCCTTCAGAAATTCTTAACGGCTACAGAACTGAAATCGCGATTCCTCGATGATGCGGCGTCATGACGGTATAGCTCAGTGGATATGGGGTTTCGTTCTGTGGCAAAGGTATCGACCGATAGAGTCGGCTTCTGGAACGTCGGGAGTCTAAACACATCGAGCAGAGATAAAGTCAGCCATCTCTTTGGCCAGTCTCCAGATTCAAATACCCTCGGAAGCTCAGAAAATCTGGCGGAATAAAACATTGAGCTTACCGAGACAAGGGGAGCCTAGAACATATATGGTCACAGTCGGTGGCCAAGCAGAGATCTGATGAATGACAGAAGAGAAATAAAGAGCAAATGGGAGCATGGTGATGAGATTGCAAGGAAATAGGTGTTTTATATGGAGGAGGAAAAAAATTCCTTGTGTAACAGTTGCCACTTGCCCATCCATTCACTGTGCTCCCCATCGACCAACAGTTGTTTATTCACCACTGCACAATCCACAACCACAACCTTTTCATTGTCGTTCTCCATGATAATAATACGTGGCAAGAAGGGCAAAAATTTACAAAGTAACGCTTCAGCAAGAGAGAAACAAACAGGAAGAATTGCAAAAAAAAAAAAAGGAAAAGGGGTCAGTTTAACGTCATGACCCAGGACGGGGATTGTACGTGCCGCCTCTGACGAGAACGACCGCACCGCGTTAACGGTGACCACTCGGCCATCCCATGCCGAGTGGTTGATGGAGTGAGACATAATTTCCCCTATAGCTTAATAGCAGTAACACAGGCCAGGTTACCTTGGTACTACAGGTTCTACAGGTACCTCTGGGACTATGAAGATGCAAACGCTGCTGGTGGAATCGTCCTCTCGTGTCACCAGATGATGCATACAAAGGCTTCGTGCAGCGTGTTTCCCACCATCTTCCACCCTCGCCCTCGCCAGCTCGGTCCACATGCCCGTCCCTGGTTGTATGACGATTTGCTTTGTCTCGCCCAGCTCGAGCCATCATCACCAAGACCGTATGGCTACCTCTGGTAGATCCACCAGTTACGAGTTCCATTCGTCCATCTTCAAGCTCCCTCGAGTTAAGTCATCATTTCTATCCTTCGACTGTTCACTTGCAAAGGCGTCTCTAATTCCCTTTCGAAACCATGCTTAGGCATCGCTGACTTTGACATCAAAAGGGAATCTCCGACTACAAATCTCAACGGAAGACCTGCCATGTTACAATATCTCGTTTACTGTACGACACTTCTTCGATATTGCTTGACGCGACTTCCAATCACATCGTCTCCAGACGAGAAACTACAACGTCATATCGATGTGTCAATGGTATAGACCTCCATAACATTTTCCTCCTCTACCACGTGCTGGGAGCCAACGCCGTCTCCAACATTCGGAGGTATCCAGTCAGTGGTCCTCAGGCTTCTACTGAAATCCCTACTCCAGATTTTCGGGCTGATAATGGGGGACTGACAGTTCAGTATTTCAGGCGCCTATAGTACTTCCGATGCCTCGAGGTTGAGGACGGACCCAGGTGCCTACATTGGCGTTCCCCCCAAATCATAGTACACTGCAACTCGACAAGCCTACATATGTACTCGAAGGGACCCTGGAAGGGGGATAAAGGGGTAAGCCCAGAACACCCAGTCTGCCGCCACCAACGAGCGTCAGCTCGTCTCTCGACCCTTCCTAGAGTTTATTCGGGTTCAAGTATACACTCCGCTGCGACTATACATATGTCGAGATGCACTTGGCAACGGGACCGCAATCTTGGTCCATCGAGACCATTTGCCCATACATCGCGTCAAACAGGCGAGTCGCAAAATATGCATCACAGAATGTCGGCTAAGCATCGAAAAGCTTTACGGGCCATAAGCAAAGTGCCCAGCCCCGATTCCGGTCACGTTTCAGTCCGTGGCTGACCGGGCAATGGGTTGGACAAGCAAGTTTGATGGTACTATAAAATTGTCAACGTGATGGTAGGTGTTTCGTCAAATGTAACCCGGGACTTATCCAGAAACGCTGGGTGTTAGGGCATTTATTCGAGTGATGGTGACGTTAAATCCTGGAGTGTTATCCCATCAACTCGCGTAGCTCTTACTGTACCAGAGCACCATTCCTTTGTGGTTACCTTTTGCCTTGTTAACTAGTTAACCATACATTAACATATTACCGTAGAGACGAGTGTTTAGCCTCAATACTGCTGGTGAGCAGTGCCGTACGTTTGATGTATATTACCTAGTATCCCAAGATCCCCAGCTAGACCCTGAAACTCTGCGTCTTCCATAAGGAACTTCACAGGTTCAACAAGCGGGTGATACCGATGGAGATTGCAGAAGCTCGTGGATGCTATTTAAGACCGTAGCTACTCTCTCTTGTCGTTTCATGAGTAATTGATGGATCTCTCTCTGATACTGACGGTTCGGAATGCCGTACATTTACAACACTGTCGTCCAGGATGCTCAAAGACGCTTTGAACCTTGATGTCTTCCAGCAGACAGCCCACCTGCTGGATCAGCTGATTGTTCTGCTTGGGGTTTTAGAAGCTGCTGCGATGTGACTGCTTGGAGTTGATGGACGGGATCTGATAAGGCCGTAAGCTTTGAGGTGAAGGATACCAAGCTATTAGAAGGATTTAGCAATAACAGCTGCTACTAGATCAATGGAACAATAGCAGCGGATACAAAAACAATGTAGCGATAGTAGCAGATAGTAGAGCAATATAGCATTTACTAGAAAAATATAGCGATAGTAACATATACTCGCAGAGAGTAGCGACAGTAGCAGATACTCTGAGAACTAGACATCTAGACATTCACATTTTACAACGAAAACGAGCATATGGCGACTCTCACAAAAGCGAGATACAGTATTATCGTGGGCTAAGTCTCTAATGTCTAAATAATTCCGTTACGATCCCAATAACTTGCACAAAGTCTGCCACTCGCCTGAACGGCTGTTCTTCTCCCCGGACACTGTTGGCGTGTGTTTTAATCTCCCTCCAGGGGTTAATGATGGAGTCATATCGTCCTTTGCCTACAGTCTTTTGCAAGTCCCGGAGTTGTCCTTCTTCCCGGACACTGTTGGCGTGCGCTTTAATCTCCCTCCAGAGTTTGATAATGGAGTCATATCGCCCTTTGCCTACAGTCTTTTGCAATTCTCGGAGTTGTTTTAGTCTCGGAGCGGCGCTGCAGTTCCCGGAGTTGTTTCTCTCGGAGCGTAGCTGCAATTCTCGGAGTTGTTTTAGTCTCGGAGCGAAGCTGCAATTCTCGGAGTTGTTTGAGTCTCGAGCGGCGCTGCAGTTCCCGGAGTTGTTTGAGTCTCGGAGCGGCGCTGCAGTTCCCGGCGTTGTTCTAGTCTCGGGGCGGAGGCGGAATTCCCGGAGTTGTTTTAGTCTCGGAGCGGAGCTGGTTAGTTGGACACCCTTTCCCGCTGAAGAGACTGTATTGGCCTGAAGTACCTTTCCAGGGCTCGCTTGCGCCAAGATTTCCGATTCCTCGAGTAATCAAGTCGCCAAGGAGAGGTATTATAAGTGTGCCCACGCTATAAACTTCTTCGTCGACTCGTTAAGGATAACTCGCCTTACAATGCGGCCGTATCTGGCAATGTTCCGGAGAGAAGTCGCTAAGGAGAGGTATTGTAAGTGTGCCCACGCTATAAACTTCTTCGTCAACTCGTCGAGGATGGCTCACCTCACAATGCAGCCATACTGGTCCGGAGAGAGCCCCGACTTGTGCCCACGCTATAAACTTCTTCGTCGACTCGTCGAAGATGGCTCGCCTCACAATGCGGCCATATCTGGCAATGTTCCGGAGAGAGCCCCGACAGGTTGCACATACCGGAATGCCCGATTCGTCCAGCGAGAAAGGTTCAGAAGTCTTGCCGAGCCGTACTGGATGGCGGCAGCGCAGGAGTTGGGGCTCTCTCCGATGGCCTTGCCGCAAGCAGAGATACCTTGTTCCGTCTTAGGCGAAGATATTGTGATGACTGGACCTATCATTCATTAGTATAACATCAAAGGCAGTAAGAAGACATAGACTCGCGGATGAAATGATGCAAACCGCCGCCTGAAAGAACGGCGTATACACTTACCAGAGAAAAGGGAACCGTCTCTTCAGAAAACGGACGAAATTGCCACCAGATAAACACCGCCTCTAACAGGCAGAGTTCTTGGGGGGGATAGAGAACGCTGGTGGTGTCAGCAATTGCCGGCCGACGCGACTTGGGTATTGAAAAGGCAAAATTGTAAACATGCGAGATAATTTCCCGTTCGTTCTATGGATGCCCAGGCGGTGCCGCCCACCGCTCCTTCCTGCCGTCTCGTCACCTACGTCTATTCTGCAGGAGTCCCCATCGATACATTCCTCATTTATTCTGGCTCCTAATTGTGAGAAATCGCATTTAGGCATTCTCTGTTGCCACGTTTGTAGTTTGTATATGCCAATGAATCGTTCGCAGTGCAGTGGCTGGGTCTGGTCGCGGGAGCGTTACTGACTGACCGGGTGCTCGAAAGTTGCGCATAGGCGATATACCGGATGAGACGATAGAACATGAAATAAAGAGATGGGTCGGCTAGAAAACATCAAACTAAGCACAATTTCCATCGCGCAATAGCATAGCTCTTCATCAGCCTCCCAAGACACAGCTAAGGGGCTGTGGTCTGTGTTTTTCAGGCTCACTGCAGCCAGATTGCAACTTGTTTCAGTCAGAGCTTCAAGGATCAATCTTGCCGGGCATTTGAGTTTTAGATCTCCCTCCAGTACCCCTAAGTTCGTTGCTCTGCTTCTTTCCGGAGCAGTAAGAATTAAAATCAGCATCTTACTGGGGACTTTTCCTCCGTGACAGTTGATAAACGGCTTGATCATGGGAATGAAGTCGTTCGCCTTCAAGTTCTTGTCGCCTACAAGCGTGCCTGATCGTGAACTGCTGCCGCTGTCTAAGCCCTGGCGATCCGCAAGGTTGCTTATAATTCTCTGGTCAATGCTAATTCGGGGTTTGAAGGGAATTTGTAAAACTTACTGTTACTGAGGCTTAGCATTCTTGACCCTGGCATCATACGCGTCAGGTGGAGCGTAGTGGGGGAAGAAGTAATTCCCTAGAGCCTCAAAGACCCGGCCGGTATGAGTCTCATAAATGCCAAGAAGATATTAGAAGAAAGTAGTAATAGTATCAGATACTAGAATAGAGTAGGGATACTAGAAGACAGTGGCGATAGTAGCATATACTAGAATAGAGTAGGGATACTAGGAGACAGTAGCGACAGTAGCATATACTAGAAGAAAAGGGTGATAGTAGCAAATACAAGAAGAAAGTAGGGATGCTAGAAAAGAATAGCAAAAGTAGCAGATACTAGAAGATTGTGGCGATATTAGAAAAGAATAGCGACAGTAGCAGATACTCGAGGAAAGTAGCAAGAGTAGCAGATACTGGGGGAAAGTAGTAGTAGCAGTAGATACTAGAAGGGTGTAGCAGCTACCTACCTAGTAGTAGATATTGGGGGAAAGCAGTGAAAATAGCAGATACTAGAAGAAAGTATCGACAATAGTAGGCGCTCAAAGAGCTAGGTAGATATCCAGAGGCCTTGGTCAAGCGACGGCATGTCCCTTTATAAGTATTTGTTGTGGCATTGGCGGGGGAATAGACAATGAACGAAAAGCTTTTTTGCTGGAGGATGTTCAACAAAGTAAAGCGGTCTTCGATGGTCCCGTTGCCGTTGATGAAGGCGTCGCATTGGAGGAAGCGACAATGAACGAAAAGCTTTTTTGCTGGAGATGTTCAACAAAGTAAAGCGGTCCTCGATGGCCCCGTTGCCGTTGATGTCGCATTCATTTCCTTTATTGGCAAAGGGCATCCCATATCCCGTGATGACCACCTCTGAGATATCTTGAGGATGGACATCGATCCGGCACATTGTCTTCGTCGACTCTGGGAGCCTTTTCAGCATGGCCTCATCCAATCCGTTGTGAGTGACCACAGAGTTGGTCGGTAGCTGGACAGTAATCGAGTAGGTTTTGGCGGGAATGATGCGTGATCGTGCAGTCTTGCGGTCAACTGTGAAATTATATCCAAGCTCGAGTCTTTCCTTATGCTTTGATCATCGGACACGGTCTGGCACTGTATATCTGTTATCCTTCATCAGAATCTTCTCACGTAAATAGAATGACTGAGAGTACAAACATGGAAGATTTCGAAAACCCGTCAACAAAACAGAATGTATAGCCCGGGGGCAAAAGCGAGGGATCGGACACGGTCACTTGGCACCCAGTGCAGTGGTTATTGGCCTTCCGACAGGTTCACTAGCCCTTCGGGTAATTCGCCACCGGTCGATCAATAGACTCCTCATTGTGGCCCAAAGTCATCTTTGTCCTAGTGAAGGGTTGTCGAGGCAAGTCGTTGCAGATTGCTATATGCCGATAGATAACAAACTGGTTTGAGTGAGGACACGTTGCGGGAGCTCATGTTATTCTGCTAAGGTGTCAATAATCAGCACAAGGACGCTGAACGTTAGACTAATCTTGTTCTGCCATACTTGAGAACGCCAAATCTCATCTAGAAATCGCGAGAAAAGAAGTTGACAGGTAGTTGGGCGAACAAAAAAGAAGGCCGCTTTCTCAGACGTGACCACCTATCCTTTGTTCCCCACTCCGCCGTATGTGGTATGGCGACGGCGATGCGGCAATAGTACCGTGGTGATTGCATGATGGTATGTCACTTTGCTTTGCTCGGGGGATTGTCAACTCAACAATGCCTGCTCACTACACGTCGCTGACGTCGTGATCCATCTGCGTCTGTTTGACGAATGCGCCAAGGAAATCGACTTTCACGGTATCAGTGTCCGTCCCGAGGCATTGAGGTATCTGTACGGTATGAATCGCTTATAAATGACACTAGTTCAAGGGGAGCAGTTCGCAGTCGGCCGCGCTGGCGTCACAAATATCGGCAAGTCACTAAGTAGAGACAAGGATTTCAGAGCATCTACAAAGAGCAGGTGAGGCGTTAGTTCACGTCCACAGATGTGTTACCTGGTTGCAGATAGTAATGTGGACAAAGCAGCACATTATCTGACATTGAAGCTGTAGATGTAGTTTCATCACTTCAAGGCCGTGGTATTCGCTGTTTTGCATGTGTTCCACACGGGCAACTCGCCCGAGTCGTTGCTAAACGCATACCTCCCCTAGCATCATCAGAAAACGGCGTTAACGAGGGATCGAAGGAGCATCTGCAGTACTAGACAATGGTGAGAATTTTGGCTTGGGTATCATGTAGGCGAATTTCCAAAAGACTGACTACCATTAACGTCACATACAAGTTGGTGGTCCGAGTTGGCGTTGCTTGGTCTATCAGCGTGTTTGTCTAGCAGCCGCCGACGCTTACCTGCATGTACCTCGAACCAGCCAATTGATAAGGTACCTAGGTAGGTACCTAGGTACATATAAGGTTCCCGTGGCAATATTGGCATTGATTCCCATATCAAACGAAATGCGAAAGCTCTGCATTCTACCATTATGTTCTCTTCCAAACTCCATCGCGTCATCATTGGCTCTTTCCATGTGGCTACCATACCCGGCATCGACTTTGTCAGATTCTTGCGATTGGCCCCCCCAAAGTTCCAGGTTACTCTTGGCCAGTTGAGCCTATCGGTATGCATTCCCTGTTCGAGATTTGAATAGTCCTGTTTCTTTCCCTCCTCGAATTAGATACAGACTGTTAACTCCTAGCATTTTTGAATAGGCCCAACTATCAATCCGAAGTCACAGTATTTCGTTCGGGTGCGATGCGACTAGACTATTCAAGGTTGCCAGACCAGAACGTGGGCAATTCTGACAGCGCTGTCAGATGTCAGAAGACTCGTACTAAGCAATGGACTGCAATGCAAAGGATGTCGTCCTTTATCTCTCCTGACTTAAGATAGTCGTCCTCATCCTTGATATTATCGTCCTCGCTTTCCTCCTTTTTGGCTACAGCCTTCTTAGGGGTTCTAGCCTTCGGCTTCTTGGTTACCTTGCCATCCTCAGAGGGACCAGTTGCGTTGTTTTTCTTTCCCTTGCTGGGGCTATGATTGGCACTACCTTGGGCACTGGTACGCCAACCGTGACGGACAGACATCTGTCGAAAGCGCTCCTTGGCACATTTGGCGTCCTTGAGGTCCACGTCACCGGCAACCTTGCCCCAGTCGGCGTCCGGCTTCTGAGTCATGTTGTCAAAGACAGCCGTGATGAAACGAAGTTCATTCTCGCGCAGGCCAGTGATGGAGGGAGAGTCGGAGCTGTCGGCTTTCTTGGCAGGCATGATGGTTGATAGTCTGCTTGTGGCCAAATACCATTGACGTAGTTCTCTGGAACATATCCTACAGATCCTCCATCAAAGCTATGGTCGGAACACATGTGATAGACCACCACGCTTTTGCTTCACACAATGCGATGCTGGGGAAGTCATCGGATGACGCACTAGCAAATGTAGTACCTCATCACCCATTCCGATCGCACCGCGGTATGGTCGATGCTTAGATACGCTTTGGCAGGGTGGTACCAAACGATTTGACAATGATGAGGCGTCTCATTTGTTCCTGTATGTTTGCGTCCATTTGCGATGTTTATTCTTAGTGTATTTATAGGTATGTGATATCGTCCGCGATGTCTTGATCATATTTTAGGAGGTCTAGGTACGCGATGGTCAGTTCGCGAGCCACGAGTTTTTCACTTGGCACGTCGGCATCGGGTACGAACCTTTCTCGAAATTGTCGTCAAAGCCTTTGTTGTCATCTATTTCAAGTTGATGCTCGCAATGTTGGGCTAACGGAGGACGAGTGCCGTCTACTGCAGCAGTGTTGGGAGAACCTTCGCTAGGCTGTAATGCTGGGTGCTCGAGGGGTCAGCCCGGTGTTCGTCATAGCGGTCTTGGAATGTGACGTGAGATGCCTGAGAGAGAAGAGAGATGGGCAGGGAAAGGGAAATGGTTGAAGTCTTTGCGCCCACACGTACAGTACGCGTAAATTTCCCTTTGGTGACACGTTAACAGGTGTGCAACGAACGCCAACAACGCTTGAATTGTCGGACAGCTGCGAAGTTTCTCAATAAGAAGGTAGGCAACAGAAAATAAACAGAGAATGATTTTGACAGCCAATGTATGTCCTTCGAAAGGTGTTGATACAAAAAGAGTTGAATGCCTCTGAAATTGTTGACCCAGATATTTCATATTGGCAGTAGCTATCCTGCATCCTAGCAACCGCGTGGAGCACAAATGTCGGAACACTTGCAGGAAAATCTTCCATTTAGCAGTAAATGTACTTGCCTAGAGAGTTTGAGTACCTAGATACCTAGTATTGACTACTAGGTAGGTAGTTCATTGAGTATCTGCTTTTATCACTTCTCTCCACTAGTTATGACACTATCGCTATATTGATTTGGCATCTGCTACTACGCGTAGTTACCCTCCTGGCTCAAGCTTAGTCTCTTAACTTAGAATAAATGGATGAATGGCCTTGGGGAAAATTTCTTGGCCATGACTGTCTTGCAATTCATCACTGATGAGATTTCGGATAAATGTGCTTCGTCCGATCAACTCAATCTTTCTCAGCTTTTCACCATTGAGTGTCCCACCAGCAAGGCCACGACCGGTGGCAAATTTAACCCTTGCCAAGGCTATAATTCAAGCACTACAACCTGAAGGTCTCACAGAGATACCACGGATGCCAACAGTGGAGGACATAAGCCAAGTTTTATGAAGGCTAAACGAGAATATAACACAAGTCGTAAATAAACAGCGGACTGTTGGTCGGTACGAAGACAGTAAATTGATGGGCAAGCGGCAACTGTTACACAAAGAAAAAATTTTCTCTTTCACAAATAACACCTCTTTCTTTGTCATCTCCTGCTTAGACTTCTTTGACATTTTGGAAGCCGGCCCTACCGTTCAACATCGACAACGCGAAGTCATCTGGGGGGGTCTATTATGCTTCATGACGTGATGCCCTCAAAAAATGGCGATTTCAGCTTTGCGGCTGTCAAGAACTTCTGCAGAGCAGTAGATTTCCCGATCACAAGAGCTTAATGTGTTTGTGTCGATAATCACCCCGAAGTGCGGCCCCAAATGGAAGTTGAATCGAGAAGCCCATATGAGACACTCTATCTGTTTTAGTAGAGCTCCTTGTTCCGGTTTCTCGATTCAGCCTCTTTCTAGGACCGTACATCGTAATTTTGTTGACCCTGAACCTTACAGAAAGTGTTTATTACACTTCTCGATTTAATTTCCATCAACAGACAACGTTATCTCTTTGTGAGCAACCCGAGCTCTTGTTGATTCATCTAGGAACCGACGGCTCTTCTCTTCTCCTGTCGGTCCCCCCGTGGTCTCCTGTCGGGCAAGATGATCTCTCGCTATTTGCTTCCTCGTTCAACTAGAATCTTTTCGACATGTTTCAGCGACAGTCTGCCGGAGGGAGTGTATCCTCACTGCTGGAAGCTGCGCCTTGATGCTCGACGACAACTCGTTTCGCAGACAGTGGCCTTGGTACCACTTCTGCCACAGCTGCTTTCCCAGGTCTTAGCTCTTTTGCCAAGAGCGGCAGATAAGGTCACACGCACAGCATCTCGTCTCTTCTACCGCGGCATTACCCAATATGAAGATCCTGAGCTTATCGAGGCTCATCGGCAACAAGAGCGCATTGAAAGAGAGCACAGAATGCAACTATGTGCAGGTGAGGAGCATCTCCAACGCCCACAACCTAACAGATGCTTCCTCCATCAACTCGTTCAGCAATTCAGTCGCCAGAGAGATCAGCCGCACTTCTTGGCAGGGCTTTGCGATCGACACGCCTCCTGGAGGGAGCAACGAGGACGACGGTTTCGACGTTACCCTCACACGTACGTCAATCACATTTTCCGTTACTAGTTTAGAGTTAAGCTAATTGAATGTGTCGTTTTTAGATGATCGAGTCTTCGAGAAGAATATCCCCATCGATCGTCAAAAGAGCAAATAATCCCAACCCTCCAGGCACCTTTTACGAAAACAACAACGAGCATACGGCGACTCTCACGCAGTCTAAAGTCTAAGACATCATGTGGGTGCACAAGGCTGCACTTTGACATCCCGGGGCGACACTGTCTTAGTCAAGGATATCCCGATAGAAAACCACAATTTCTTCTACGCCATTTCACTACTTGGTGGGAATTTCCTAAATGAATATGCAGACTAGTTTTCGATACACATGAAAATAAATACCTCGCGTTAATGTTTTCAGCGGATTTTCCGCCTTGTACGATCGCTTGACAATATATACATTTCCATGAGCATTCCACTAGCCGTTGTCGATGTTGCCACTATCTGTATCTCCTACCCATATTGCTACTAGAGGAAGAGGAATGGTCCGTTCGAATTACAACCTACTAGGATGAGAGCACAAAAAATGAGATATATATGCGTATGTATTGTGCTAGACTATCTAATGGAGGGTCTCCAGCGATTCAACTTAAATAGAGAGTCCCAACTTCCCATGCCAGCTACGCAAAAGATGAAATAGAAGAGCTCCATAGTGTAGAAAATTCACCCTCTTGTGCTCACACAAGTCAAGGGGTCTCTCATACCGGGATGACTGCGTTCTTTCCAAAAGAAAAAACTTGGCGAAATAAGAAAACCACCTCTGAAGTCAAGGCTGCAATAACTCCGCATCAGAGAGAAAATTTAGCCCCAGTACCATGATGCAAAAAAAAAACCTATGTGAATATGAGTCCCAACTGAATAACGAAATAGCAAAGTAAAAGGTCCATTTCCCAGGATCAAGATTTTTTTTTTTTCCCTTTAGCAGTTACCATAGTCCCTCCGATGATCGCGATTCTCTCCGCCACTTTTCCCAACGCAAACAAATCCCACTCGAATAGCCGGGTGGCAAGGTCCCCATCGAACGGACAAATCATGCAGAAATAGCGCCGATATCCCCAAAGGTCTCACTCCTGTCTCCCTCCATTGCCTTCTTTCCCCTAAAAAAAAGAAAAAAGAATTAGGGTCTCCTTCTGTTGGGAGATTGCCGGGCCACCATGTGAGGTACGAGGTCTGATAGACGTTTAAGTTGGCGATCTCTTTAGTGCAGATAGTACAGGGTCCGTGATCGGTTTTCTGCTTCGCGTCGTGATCACTCTGCACTGTTACCCAAAACCGATGATATTATGTCCCGGAAGCGGACTCTCTTTACCAACCTCCCTATTCCTGACTCTCTCGTGTCTCGCGGCGCGGGCTCGGGAGTAACTTCCAGAGCTTGCTCGCCAGTGTCTGGAGTAGCCGAAGGTCGTTTGCGTCCAGACAGGTCAAGGGAGGTCCATTCGTCTTTACCCCTCACAAAAGGCTTGTCGAGTTCATCAGCACTGCAGGAGCGTCTTGGTGGAACGGGGTCCGACGGAGCCTTATCATCCTCTTCATCGTCTGTTCCTTCTTCATGGTCCGCATCGTCCGTACCTTCTTCATCGTCGGTCCCTTCTTCATCGTCGGTCCCTTCTTCATTGTCGGTCCCTTCTTCATCGTCTCCATCATCCGTACCTTCTTCGTGGCCTTTATCGTTCGTTCTTTCTTCATAGTCTCCATCATCCGTACCTTCTTCTTGGTCTTTATCGTTCGTTCCTTCTTCGTGGCCTCCATCATTCGTTCCTTCTTCATGATCTCCATAGTCCGTTCCTCCCTCATGGCCATCATCGTCTCTCTCTCCTCCATGGTCTTCGTCGTCTGCTCCTCCTCCATGGTCTTCGTCATCTGTCTCTCCTCTGCGATTTTCTTCATCTATTTCATCCGAGGTAAGGTCCCTCTCTGAGCTATTACTATTCTCGTCCTCCTCTGAAGCACCCAGAAGGTCCTCAAGACCTGTAGTTGGGTAAAGGTTGTACTCGTGCGCTCTCTGCTTCCCCTTCTCCTCACGAGTGGGCTTTCGCACTCGGGGTCTCTTCTTCGGGGGCTAGTCATCGCCTGAGCTTGAATCGGTTTTATCGGAATCTGAGTTACCATCGCCATTACGGTCGCTTCCATTGTCGGTACGACTGTTTGGTGGTTCGGCTGACGGTCTTTGAGAGTGATTGCCCTCCTCCTCATTATTGTTATCCGCAGGTGTGCCTCTCAGACATGTAAGGACGCGCTGCATGTGAGGGGCTATCCTTCCTTTTTCCAGCATTTTTCGAATTGCTGCCCATGTCTTGAGGACTTCCTTCCGCTTGCTCATCAAGTTGTTACTTGGCCTTGGTCCGGTCCTCTGAACTTGTTCAGCTAATCTCCGCAGTTGGGTCTCCAGATCCGCTACCCACTCCTCCAGCTCTTCGTCCCTCTCTCTGAGTGCAAGGAGGGGATTCTCGCCGGCTTCTTCTTCACACAGTCCGGCCAAGCCACATATCACCTCAGTCAGGGCTTCGGGTATCAGCTCTGCCAAATTTTCCAGCTCTGGGCTCCCTTCCAACGACTGCATCCTGGCCCAAGCCTCATCTTCAGCTTCCGCGTTGGCTGTAATGACTTTGAGGAGTCCTTCGTTTGTTTTGTCGGGATGGTCCTCGATAGACACCAGCGCCATGTGTAAGCGGTGCCAAACATAATGCTTTCGCACTTGGGTGCCATCGAGGATTCTTAGAACACCGCCCACAAGTGGTGAGGGTCCCTCCAGGTTGTCGGCTTCTGCAAACACTGGCATCAAAGAATTTTCAATTATGGTGTTCATTTTTTCTTCTCCTTGGTCACCATGGAAGACTAGCTGAGGGGGTGTTTTCAGCTTTTCAAGAGTAATGGGAGGCGCTCCCACTACTGCCACAAACCCTTCTGCATTTAGAGTAATAGAATACCCCGGTCCAACCTGTAAAGCTCCAAGTTCTATGGCGTGAGTTAGATGTTGATACTGGTGATACCAGTAAGTACTCGCCGCAACCGGATTCAGGTTATCTATGAGGCTCCAATGCGGGTTAAGAAGGTCAGGAAGGGGTCCCCGGTCATTGGGATTATCAAACGGGTGCGAGGCCAACGCAGTATTTTGGGCCCACACCGGTCCCCCCTTGCAAAATGGTGCTGTAATAAGACTAAGATCATTCAATGGATCTAAGACCTTGTTCAACTCCCATAGGGTCCCTTTTAATGGCTTCGAGTTGCCAATGAAGGACGTTTCCATCAAACGCTTTGGGACGCAAACTTGAACCAATGGTGTATCCTCGATCGGCGTCGAATGGGCGGCATAGGTCGGCAATCCGTTAAGGTATACGGATGTTAGCCCTGTCATTGCCAAAGCTGCCTTGGTAGGGAACTTATATGGCTCAATGTTAATCATTTTGGGCATCCGTGAACCAGGCATCATATGCGGGAGAAGGAGTAATCTGGAGGAGGGAGTCACGCCTTCGACTCTTGATGTAATTTGCATCATTAAACGTCGTATCTGGACCTCATCCAAGCTTACTCCCACTACATTGAGACGGTCTCTCTTTCTGTCGGCCAGGAAAATGTGATGTATGTACCTGAAGAAATGGGGGTATTCGACGAAGCCATTTTCTTCCGGCCATCGAAGGAAATGGGAATGACCCAAGAGACAGTCCGTCAAGTTCGCAAATGGTACGGTCCATGCCATAGAGGTTCTCTTGCTGTTTTTTTTTACTTCCATAATGGATGCTTCTTCCTTTCCAAAACCGCCATATTTGCAATCATGCCACGCGAAGAGTCCCATCAAGAGACCATCCGGTGTCAATAAGTCGTTTGGAAATTGAAGGGCAAAATTGTGTAAGATCGAGATGAGTTCTTCAGGGATCACAAGTGCCCTCAGATAAGGAGCTCCATATTCGAACCCTCCTAATTTTTTGGTCCCTCTTCGCAGCATTGCCCCGTCACAGACAAGTTCTCTCCAGGCAGGGTTGTTGGGTCCCCTGGGTTGATTGGGGTTCACTGGCTCGTCGAGGTGTAGGATGGCGTATTCGAATTGCTCGTCAGTGAGTGCCTTATATTTTGCCACTGGGACCAAGCCTGCTCCAATCTGGAGCGCCATTGCTGACTTGAACACTTGCCGCCTTATTTCCTCCAGCGAGTAGGTCCCATGGTTGTACAAGCTTGAGAACTTTTCTCCATCGTCTTCGACCCATCGTTTGGCCGCGATCAAGTTGCCCGACATAGTCATAAGGAAGTGTGGGATCGTCTGGCGTCCTGCCACACTCCCGTCTGGTTCTACTTTGAACTCGCAGCCCTCAAAATTGGCGCATCCAACCTGGTGCCTCACGTTGGGTGTTCCGTCTCCGGGGCGGGAGGGTCTGATCACCACTGGGCCGTGCATATACATCGAGTAGCCCACATAGAGTCCCTGCACTGTCGGCTCTCTTCGTAGGGTTGGTCGTAGTTCCCCTTGGTATAGCCTCATGCCTTGGTCCCATCTTCTCTGTCTTTCTTCGTCATATCCATCGTTCCACTCATCGTTAGGGACCAATCTGATGTCTTCACAAAGGGTCAATTGCTTTAGAAGATTCTTCTTCCTCTTTCGCCCGGGGGCACTCAAGACAAATTTTGTGACATCGTATAGGTCTCTTCCGCGAGGTAAAACCGCGATTACACACCACTGTTCTTCGTCCAGCGTCACCGTCCCATCCTCCTCCACAGTGGTCAGGTCGTCTCCATTTTCTTCGCCGATGGTCATGTACGGGGGATCGTTTGGGTTGACTCTCAATAGCCACGATAGTCGGCTCGAACAGTAAGTCTGGCGGACCTCCAGGTGGAAGTTGATATGGGTGGTTGGTCGTTGACATGGTCTAATGAGTCGCTCATGGTATCGGGAAGGTCCCTCCAACAGGTGAGAGCGTCTTCTTTTCTTCGTTCCTTGTGTAAATGTACGATTCTTGGGGTAGTCACCTCCCACTTCTCTTCTTCCTCGCGGACAGGGGTGGGGGGGGGGGGGTCGGGGGGTCCTCCTTCTC
>LVVK01000017.1:2326587-2346887 GCA_002022785.1 Trichoderma guizhouense
GGCACAAAGTCTGGCGAGCAGATGGGAAGCTACACACTACTAGGTATTTGATACTTTGCGTGATGGGGCTAGGAAAAAAATTGTACGTGCTCGTAATGGGACAATTAACAGATAGCTTGGCGAAAATCGGTGCGCCATGGATACCTATCTAGATAGTTCTATGTACTCCGAGAGCATCCGGAGGATTGTTCTCGATAGAAACGTGAATACCTTATTATTTTTGTCCCGCCATTGTTGTTACTTTAGGGTAGGTATCTGAGTAAGAGGCTGGTCCAACTCTGCAAGTTCTCACGTCTCAACTTAGTTTTTGACTCGTGTCGATTTTAGGGAAATAATGGTGGGCCACAAATATGACGTATAGAGATAGCTGACTCTGTGATACACGCTTGATGCCGGCTAAGGCGTTCTTAGAGGTAAGCAAGGTTGCTGCATCGATCAAAGTCTTTCTCTTTGAGACCACATAGATAGATCGTAATCATCCCGTTTGTTCAAGACCTTCTAGTTCAATCAAAGTTTTCAGGATCGATCGCAGTCATACCGTTCGATCAAAGTTTTCCGGCTTGATTAAGGCCAGCTAGATCAAGGCCATCGCTATCAAGAAGGGAAATTTACCTATGTGGTCATTACCCCTCGGGAGCGCCTGCAGCGGGCTTTTGTCTCCAGCGCCCGGCCTCCAGCTCCATTCAGTCTACAGGGAGAGAAAGGCCTTAAACATTGCGATACTACTCACTTACTAGGTAGTAGTACCTAGGTACGTAGCAACACACAGCAACACCACAAGAAGAGGTTCACGATATTTCGTGGGCGGTCAAAAGTGGCACAAAAGAGCGAATCTGACCAATTGCCAGTCAGGATTTGAACTGCGGCTAGTGGTTGTGGTGGCTTGTTTTTTTCCTCATTGAAGAAGCAAATCTGGGAGCTACGCTTCACTCAGGTTCACACCTTCCCAAAACTGCGAAGCAGCTTTGCTTTAAAAATGGCGAGGAACATGTCTTTGATATGATGTGACAGTGTTGTGCATGCGAGGCCGGTGTTTCGTCTTTCGAGCTTTGATGACTTGGCTGTGACTTTGCCAAAGAATCGTTGTAATGATTGTTAAAATGTATGATCAATTGGCTTGCTTCCCTACTAGGCTGGCCGGGCAGAGAGTCCCTCTTTATACCAATTATATCTAGTCCCCTGCTATTCGGCTTGTACAGATACCTTCATGGTTACTGCCCCTTTTCAGCAGTGATAATGCGATCGCTCAATGGACTTGAGTTGCTGAAAATATCAGTGACGGAAGTCGAAGACGTTAAGGATGCTCGGAGGTTGGAGAGCGCGAAAGATCGGTCAGCTGAGATCCTAACTGATATTAGTATCCCGAACCACTTGCAGAAAGAAAGGCATATGGATACATTCACCTCTGTTAGAGCGAGAGCGATTGTTACGCATAGAAATGGCAGATGGTAGGTACACAACATGCATTCCCGGGGGCTAGTACATTACATATAATAAACTCATCCCAGGCCCTCAACAACCAGCATGCAACCTTCATCGTGAGCACGAACTATTAGGCTGACAACGTGCTACGGCGTCGCTGGGCCCATCTCATAGCTTTCGAATGCTGTAGTCTGTTATGTGCTTTTCTTGGAGCTGCTCTATTGCCGCTGCTTGGCCGATGCTAACGGTTTCGTGGGTCGAGATTCTTGTTTGGGAACGAGTAGACAGCATCGATTACTGGAGAAATGGTTGCTTCTGTTCTAGTGGGGACCACAGCCCATCGCCTAGTCGATAGAGGAAACCTGAAAGTTTGGAATCTTGCTGATGTTTGAGCTTTCGGCAAAGATGGATATGGTTTCATTCTATTGAAAGAGGTGCCTGCGGCGCGAAAGCCCTTGTGACGAAGCTCAGGACTGCCACGACGCCACCGGTTGTTTCGGGGTCTGGAGCTCCCTTACGAAGGGTAATACACGCGATGGCGCGCAGTACGCAAGCAATGCTTCTGTGACGACTGTCTGGGGGTAACCAGGTGGATCAAGGCTGACATGTACGTTTCGGATATCGATTGTGTGGTCGAGTGAGGTACGTGTAGCTAGAAGGCCCCTCGAGTTAGCTACGGGCATGGTTAGTTTGATTGACCAGGGCCTACCAGATGGACTGAAGTCACCTTTTTGGTTGGGATAAGCCATCTTGATTTCAAGAAACAGATTGACCGAGACAGTTCGCCGCTTTTGCAGTTTGCACCTTGTGTATTGCCCTGGGTTTCTGAGATTTTGGTGGGTGATTTCTCGGACACTGCTCCGTGAGATGTCAAGTCTGGACTGGGGAGTGGAAAAGGTTTACATCTGCACGTCTTGAGCGCTTGGAAAGGGCATGATTATCCCGACCTGAAATGAAGAATTCGATGGTTTGCAGGAAGGGAAGCACCAAGACAGCAGTGACTTTGGCAAATTAGCAGAAAGCACAGCAATTCCACATCGTCGGGTCAGCCAGGTGCAGACAGATGTTGACAGAACTGATGATTGACGCAACAGTGCCAGCTGGTGCCAGTGCATCAATACAAAAGTACCCAATGTTAATTGTTCTAAGGGAATATTAACCGCCTTCAAAGTTGAGTATGCCGCTGGAGAATTTCAAATCTTGTTTCAATGCCTCGTTTTGCGAAGCGCATGCGCGGCAAGTCACGCTGAGGCGAACACTGAGCCAATTTCGCATGTTCTACTAACGTACGAAGTACTAGAATTTGTATACAAGCTGCTAACCAATTGATAGATACTCGATATACCCATATTCCTCCTCCTAATGAGTATACTAGCGACGAAACGCATCCTCGAGGAGTGATCAGACCTGACGAACATACGGTACCTCCCCCCCGATACGGACTTACGAAGCCATGATATCCGAGATGCCAACATTAATCGCACTCGAGAGCTCGATAATCATACTAGTGGTATGCAAGACTGCGTTGCTCGGCGTGACATAGACGGTTGGTGTTGTGTCGACTCAAACCAATCCTCGCATGGCGGTGTCGTCTTACAGCCATAATCTTGCCAAATTGTCAACGTCAGATGGTATCAAGGAATGCCGAGGAGGAACCAACATCGCATGTGGAAGATATCAATGTGGAATATATTTATGAATCACGCACAAAAGAATCAACTTCGAAAGGCTCGATGGCATACTTTTCTCAACGAATGGCTGGCTACAATTTTATTCCAGAATAATGTGTTTGCAGAGTATTGGATATTCCAACAGCGACCTCTCTGACAAAACGCTATCGCTTCGTCCATATACTAAGATATAACTGACTTTCTTAGCATATCATGCAGGGTCTAAAAGGGAGTGAACATTAAACGGAACTGGGTCTTTGATCTGGGCGGCGGAATAGAGTGGGAATCTCGGTGGTTGTTTCCTCCTGTGAAGCAACTTTGGGGGATAACATGCTACCTAAGACCAGGTTAGGCAAGGTTAAGTTTAGGTACGTTTTGACAAAGCTGTATGGGATCTATACTATAAGGGACTATTCAATTTGTCTCAGCAATGAAGCAGAGAGCCCCGGCGAAGACAAGTTGGAACTTGATCATTACAGGCGAGATGTTTCGGTGGTAAGCCGCTGTCCAAGAAACTACAGGCCCCATTTACGAAATGCCTACCGAGGGTATCGAGTTCAATCAATTCACCTTGTCGCCGCTATATTTAAGCCTACTCCTAGCAACGATTTCGGTCACGTCGGCACAGCCGGAAACGGCATTCGGCTATTAGTTGATGATAATGCGAACAAACCGTCGCCCTCTCTGTGCCAGCGCTGTATTTGCAGTTCCTCGTTCGTTTAATGGTAATTATGGCCCGATACTTGAAAATTTGGTAATACTGACCCTGGATTTTGGCACACTGCCAGTTAGCGAGAGCCGTCGCATAGACGCCTCGGCATGCGCGCGCATTCTCGAAGGCGTGGGGTCTCCGATTCCTCCAAGACGGACCACTTCATAACAAAACCTCGTTGCCGACAACTTCTTTTGCAGAATTTACCAGTAGGGGCCGATTTGCAATACCATGAATAGTACATGGGTACCAAGAGGTACGTTAAGCGAGCAGGGTCTGTATCTGTAGGTACTTCTGGCGTACCAGTCCCGACCATACCTAGGTACATAAAACGCGATGCGACAAGACAAACCGCTGCTAGCGAAGCATTAGCACGCGCAAAATACAAATATCTTGATAAACAATGCGCGAAGAGATATTTTCATTGTTTAATTGTCATTATTAGCCAGATTCAATGAGAATCGATGTACCTGGGCCTGTATCGATAGCGAACCCGGCAGAATGACCGTGGGAGATGTAAAGGAGGAAGGAACGACTTTACCGCCCAAAAGCCCACAGATTTAATAAAAAATGATCTTTTCTGTCGAAAATTTTGCCATTATGATTCCAATCACTATCCCCAGCCATTATCTCTTTGAAAAGCGTTTTTTTTAATAGCGCTTTTTGCCACTCTTTTGCCCCCGTCGTGTCGGTTGTTAATTGCCGACGATACCAGTGTTCGCCTTTTTTGCCCTCGGAGCGCCGTTCTCTCAGGAGACGGCCGTTTTCCCTGTGCCCACGACCCGTTCTCCCAGGAGACGGTGTTTTACTGGTAGTGTTACGACCCGTTCTCTCAGGAGACGGTGTTATTCGACGGCTTTCGACCCGTTCTCTCAGGAGACGGTGTTTGATCTGAGGTTTTTGACCCGTTCTCCCAGGAGACGGTGTTCATTTGGTGGTGGCTTCGGTCCGTTCTCCCAGGAGACGGCTTTTATCTGGTGGTTGTTTGATCCGTTCTCTCAGGAGACGGTCTCATTATTGTAAGTCCGGTGCTTCTCAGCGTTTCTAAGCCGTCACTGACAGTTATATAGCCTATCGACAAGATGGTCCTTTCACAATTAGAAGAAGGTGTAATTGCCTGCTGTGAACGTATACGACAATGCGTTACAGCCTGCTCCGCCGCCGATGTAGAGGCAGACCCTCGCCTGCGAGACGAACTCAAGGCGGCAGAGGCAAAGATCGGCCTTCAAGCACAGACGGAGCTTCTCCAGCTAGTCAAATCATCGTATGTTGCTCTTAATTCATGTTGGTTATCCATCAAGAGACTAATGGAATCAGGGGATGGTCCACAACTAGGCTGTCTGTGACAAAAGCTCTCTGGGAGACCTTTCCTGTCGGCTCGGAGGACGCTGATACTCAGCGCCGGTTTGAAGTTGACCGAACGGCGTCGATTTCTCGAGACGGGAAGTTGATTGGAGCTGAAAATCCCAACGGTAAGTCTCGTCTTATAACAGGACAATCTTTGTATGATATGGGACACTAACTTTTTTTTTAGCTTTCAGACTCCCAGGCAAGCGGAGTAAAAGACGGACCCAGGCCCCTACTCCCGCCACCAGGACCCCGGCTCCCAAGCACAGTCTGCCGCAGTTGGATACGCCGACCCCAAAGAGACCTCGGGCAGATGAGCCTGCAACGCCCGGTCTGCCAACTCCCACGAGTGCTCCCAAAACTCGTCTCTCAACTCTTCCTGTGGTTGACTACTCGCTTCCCTCTCCTGCCAAGGTCAACACTGAAGCCTGTGAGTCTGATGAAACTTTCAAAGACTCAGAAGAGGAGCCAGAGTCCGATATAGAGTTCGATGATTTGGAAGAGAGGCTGCTCGACAATGACAGTGATACGGAGGACCTACCAGTAGATGAGTCGGCACCAGTCACAGAGCGTCTACCTTTTGCAAAGACTACGGTACTGGTACCCTTCGTCGACGAAAATGGGTTGACACGAATTGGGACCCAGCCGATGAAACCAGCAGTATACATTGGCTGGGCACCAAGAGTCGACGCCGCGGACCGTATCAGGAATCGAGCTCTGAAAATATGGGCCATGGTCGACAGCAAATTTCTCGTCTCCGTTCCCATTGACAATAGCGCGGAGATCAAGGGCCTCCAAGAAAAGATTATGGGTTCCCTTGGAAATTACCTTAACGACGAGTCTAAGGTTATGCTTCGTTGCGACTATACAGGCGTCGAGATGTCCTGGGCCGCTGGACCACAATCTTGGTCAATCGAGGCCATTTACCCATACATCGTGTCCAGCAAGCGCGTCGCATACCATGCACCACAAAACATCGGCTCAGTATCAACAGCCCTCAATTGGGCCAAAGGGAAAGGTGCCGCCATTCTGTTGCCTTCTGTTGCTACCTGGCTCAATGCCACCGATGACTCGACTATTGGCTTTGAAGAGCGCAAGGGGAGGTGGTCCTGGGCATTCAATGCCGTGACAAACGAGTGCCTCATCGCAGGTGTTTATGGTCTCCGACTTGATCATCAACATCAACTGGACAAGTGGGCAAAATGGTCACCAGAGAAGCAAAGAGAGACCCTTGAATTGATGCGTACTGGCACCAAGACCGTCAACACTACGCGCGAACTGGCCGCACATACAGGGAAGCTCTTTTACATAAAAAGCCCCAATGAGCTATCGAAATCAGGGAGGGTGCAGCATAACGACGCTTAGAAGGCAGCGCACCGACCTGAATTTTATGAGACCCTCGTCAAGCTAGCGGAAAAGTTTGGTGTCACAAGAGAGGAATTTGAGTACCACCTTACAATTCCTAGACCCCAAAACGCGGCTTACAGAAATGGCCGCGTCTTTTACCCTTTCCATGTCTTATCCAGGGCCGAAGCAATAAACGCATCATGGAATTGGCAGCATACATTATCTTTCAGCCAACGGATGGTCGACATGCTTCCAGTATGCAACAGACATGCAGTAAAGGCCGGTCTCTCCGAACCTGCTCTTGATTTGATCACTCTAATATACTGGATGGTCGCCTATTACAGCCGCCGAATCCAGCAGACCAAAGAAGAGAGACCGGGGGCAACTCAAGAGGAAATCCTTTTTTACTGCATGCTTGATCGATGGGACCTCCCTATAGTACCTTGGAGAGGACACGCATTCAAGGCATCCTTATGCAAACGTCAGGACCATGGAATCGATATGAAATGCGGCATACTCCTCCCAGCCAATGGCGAGCAATTCGACCCTTTGGTGCATATTGACCTAGATATATGCACAGTGGTAATTGATACATGGATGACTAACAAGGCCATGAAGAACTACTCGACTGACGACTGGAGCTGGGTCCGTGATCTCATCAGCAGGGTCCCTGAATCGCATAGTTACTGGCGGTTGGACCTTTCCCTCGGTAATGAGATATGGAAGGGTAAATCAGACATGACAATTACGCCCATCCCGCCATCGCCATCATTCAGTATGCCTCTGGTCCCTATTGAGCCGTGGGTTTCAAGTTTCGGCGAAGATGATACCGTTGCCGTATATGAATGCGAAGAATGCGCAGCGACTTTCCACACCGCTAGATACCTTGTGGACCACTGCCGACTTCAGCATAGCAAGAAAGACCTCCCCGAGCCAAAATACGCCAATGGCCAAGATCAAGATGCTGTTGTCAGCGCACACTGGAGCAAAACGTGCGCTGATTGCGGATCGACTTACAGCACAAGGCGCAGACTACAAGAACACTATGCATCTGGGATACATACGGATGCGCCACGATATGTCTGTACAGAGTGTGGTGCCAAATTCGACAACAGCACCCATCTTGAGCGCCACAAGGCCTCACATAAGGATGATAGGCCGTGGGTATGCGAAGTGTGTGAGAAGGACTTCAAAACTCAAGACAATTTGAGGTATCACCAGTTGTGGGTCCATACCGATGAAAAGTCCTTCCCCTGCGAAGACTGCGACAAATCTTTCAAGCGCAAAGAGGCGCTTGTTTTACACCGCAAAGATGCCCATCCAGAAGAAGAGATTGATGGGACGTGCGACAAGTGCGGTAAAGTCTTCGAGTCGCTGAGCAAGCTTCGCTGGCATATAAGCACCGACCATAATGACAAGGACAAATTCGAGTGCGATAAATGTGACAGGAAGTTTGACTTTAAAACGCAGCTAGATAAGCACCTGTTATCCCACTCGGAGACAAAGAGCTTTGTTTGTAATTTGTGCAGTGCCGCATACAAGAGGAAGGACCATCTGACGAGGCATATGAAGAACTCACATGGGGCTTAAATAGTTACCTACCTAGTACCTATATATATAGTATAGTACCTTATAATATTAATGATTAATCCACTGACATAGTCGTTTATGCGTTTGAGTAAGTTCTGTGAACGTTTATAAATTGTTGGCCGTTTGGTCTCGCGGTCCAAAGCGTCAACCGGTCACGTTGGGCCACAGAGTTAAACAAGAAAAGGGCATTTGTTCAAAAGAAAGTATAAATATAAATACGCAATATAGGGTTTGATTCATATGCTGTTGTGTGGTATGTGTAGTTGCTGTATTGAGTGTGATTTATATAGTTTTGCATTTTCTGTTTGGTAAGTGGCTACTCCCCCTAATAACATTCTTTTCAATTGCTCAGACAAGTGATCGAATCACTATCCAATGCACAACATAAAGTCAGTCATGATCTCAACTCCCTTTCAGCTTAAAAAGCCTACTAAACTAAGTCTAGGGGCTTGCTTTTGGGGGCTTTGAGCTGCAGCTGTTACGGTTGCCTGACGATCCCCATTTTACGGTCCATTCTCGCCTTCCTCTATTTCCGACTTCTACAAATCTGCAAGTCCGATTAATGGTCCATCTGACCGGTGGTTCATTCTCATCTTCCTCTATTTCCAATTTCTACGAGCCCGCAGGTTCGACCGATGGTCCTCCCGACTGACCGCCCTTCTGACTGATGGTCTTTCCGACCGATGGTCCATCACCTTCTTCCACTTCGAACTTCCACGAATCTGCAAGTCCAA
This sequence comes from Trichoderma guizhouense, assembly GCA_002022785.1. Taxonomy (NCBI): domain Eukaryota; kingdom Fungi; phylum Ascomycota; class Sordariomycetes; order Hypocreales; family Hypocreaceae; genus Trichoderma; species Trichoderma guizhouense. The sequence goes on from LVVK01000017.1 coordinate 2,335,410, forward strand.
TCGATGGTCCATACAAAGGATAGTCCATTCCCGCCTTCCTCTGTTTCCCTTCTCTACAAATCTGGCTACCGATCTATGCAATCGCCCCTTCCTCGAGTCAACGAAAGTCCAGACGCAGACAAGCGCCTCTCTGTTGAGCATAAGCGCCTTCACTGGTAGTCTAAACTGCCGTTGCCCCTCTTGCGTCGCGATTGGCGAAGGTGGATTTAGTTCCAAGAGAATACATGGACCAGGGCTGACGGGCCCCCATGCGGCCAGTCGATGGATTGGATGACTTGGGAAATTCGGGCAAACATACACCGCCCGGACCTAATTACAGCGCGAAAGATTTGAGCGATAACAAACCATTTGTGCTTATTTCTCAAAAGTGGATGGAGAATGGGATAATATTGCAAAATCTGTGCCCATGGACGAACTGAATCGCTGGGCAAGCTCTTTGCCGGCGAAGTAGGCGTAAGAGCGCAGCCCATCGAACACTAACTGACCGAGCGATGGTCACAAACTGATGAAACTCGAAACAAATCAGTCCCTGAACCACAAGTGAGAGATCATAAATTGGACGTCTCAGACAGAAGACTGAAGACTGCGGATCTCGGAGAGGTTATTCCCGCTGACGGGGGTGCTGGGGGGTTGAGAAGCCTTAGCTTTCGTCTTGCAGAGCCGACTACTAGGATATAGATGTTTTGGAGGGTAGTACGCAATTCTCAATGGTGAATAGAAACTTCGAAGTCAATTCGTTGACCTTTTAAATCTGCTGTACACACGTGGTGCCTTCGGCAGAGGACGTAATGCGTCAGGGCGTGCCAGACAAAGAGGGTCCCATCAGCCGTAGGGTTCGTTTTTAATTCGATTATGTATCGCGAACTCTTATTGCGAACTTGATAGAGCTTATATAACGCCAACCGGTTCTACCATATAGCAAACTATCCATCCATTGACCACTTCAGCGTAAGATACAATGTACATCTTCCAATCATACATACTATGTAATCCTCATCAGTGCCTCATTACAATCTCCAAATTGGTGGCCACGCAAATAAAAGTCCTCCACCCAGTCTCTTGCTCTCTTATATGTCCGCGTAGTGTATTGTAACCAGCAGTTATATTTCGTCTTGCATCGCTCATTGCGTAAAGGTGTCCAGGATGACGATTATCTTTCTCGAAACTGCGGTAGTGGGTATCATGCTAATGGATATCACGCTCGTCTTTCTGCAACTTCAAGCCCAAAGAAAAAGGATTAGAGCACAGTCCTTTGGGAAACTGTAGGATGTAATGCTTACACGAAAAATAAAACCTGAGGCAAGATGCCCCTCGGCCGTGTGGTTATGGAAGCGTCGGCGAAACTCGAGTGCAACATCTTGGAGTAGGGTGGCGAGACGATCGTAATCTAGATCGAGGAGATTCACGACAGGGAGGCGGCGTGGAGCGTGACTATCGCCTTGATGGGCATGCTTAGAGTCGCTGGCAAATCCATTGATCCCATACGAGGCACCACCAATGCAAAGCACAAGAATATTGCGGCGATCTAGTTCATACAGGAACTTGTAACGTATGGCTCGGTAGTAGCGGGAGAGTATGTAGTCATGGCTTGTTGTCTGGTAAGCCTCCAAACGGACAATCTCAGTTGACGTCTTCAATATCATCACATCCTAGGACAACTTGCAATTGCGGAAAATGGCTTGTCAAGGGGGTTTTGACTTACTCCTCAAGCACAGCCTTAGCCCCCCTCCGTGGTCGTTATACTCTCTGAATGGAAGTTGAATCGAGAAGCGTCACAAAAAGTGCTTGCCAAAATTCCTCGGGGCATCGACACACTGTGAGGCCCTCAGTGGAAGCTAAATCGAGAACTCCAAATCAAATGCCCCATCAAAATTCAGCTAGGGCGCCTTCTTTAGACTTCCCAATTCAACTTCCAATGGAATCCAGTCGGCATGGCAATGTCTCAAATCAAGTCGTGAAGGCATCGTGCAGCGGCTAACAGTTCTTCGTGTTGTCGCGATTGAATCGTACGGTCGGCTTCTGAGATTATAAAGACAATCTATGCCCTTCAAAGTGCGTACAACGTTAGCTATCTCTTTCTCCAATTTCGTATGCCAGAAGTTGGTCCAAACGCACGGAAGGACGCTGAGCTTACGGGGACAAAGATTCTTGCGAGGGTGGGTCGTAACAATCGGTAACCTGGAAAGAACTCGAGCATGGCGAGGACGATTGAAGGGGAAAATAAAAAGAAGAGAAGATAAAAAGCGGCAAACTGACGTGTTTTTTGTGGGTGATCAAAATTTTCTCCTTGTGCAACAGCTGCCTGTTGGCTATCAGCTCGGCGTATCATCCAACTGCCGCCATGTCAGAGCTACCAAGCGTCCAGACCCCCTTCGAGAGGGTTTATGTGTATTGTAGTCAATTCTTGATTAATCCCGAGTCTTTGTTATTGATTAGAGCAACTGTGTTGCTTCCCTCTTTCCTCCTGCCGTCGCCACAATATCTTCTCCAAGAGACTGTGTGGCTCACGCCGCATGGAGAGACAATATAGCTCTGTGTCACCTCGTTGTTAACTTCAGCTGCTATGACAATACTACCGCCTCTTTGACACGGCCGTACAAGGCAATAAAGGCGCAGTTAGGCAGCAAAGCTTTAACATAAATTCCAATGTTCCTTGGTTTCAATGAATAAATCCTTTAGCCACCTCTCTCTCTCGCAAATCTTGAGCGAGCAAAAACTTCGTAACATCATTGCCCAACCACAATTTCCACCCGGCACCACGTTAGGCATTGCAATGGCCCGGAACCAAGCACTCAACCGCAGGATGACCAGAAGCTTCGAAACGCGACATCAAAGCCCCCACCTGTCCCATCACGGGAACGCTCCTCTACTTAAATATTAGTCCATTCGATTCCGGCTGCACCGAAGCGTATGAATTCCGAAGTATTTTATATCTAAAAGTGCCAATATGTGGATTTTCTTTCGTCTTTAGTCTCGCCCAACGGTCCAAGCGAACGGTCCGTTGACCACCAACTCAATCCGCAAGGGACCTAATATTAAGATTTATTTCTGTAACGAGCTCAGACCCTTTGCTGATGTTGACAAAGCGCAGGCTCTATTGTTCAATTCAGTTCTCACATGGGATTATTATCTTGATATCTTGGTGTGTATCGAGTCGCAATGAGCTACATAGAACGAACCGCTAAATGATACTCTCCTACCTTGTAAATAATACCGGCATTGTTTAACGGGAGCTGTGCTGGGAGGAGTATGAAGGTGAATCTGGAGAACAAGCGTGGCCAGCGACAACAAATCGATATTCCGCCACCATAGAATACTCATTAATTCTTAGAAACGAGGGGGAATATCGTGCAGCATTCAAACTCGGGATCAAGATTCAGCCCCCAAAGGGAGTGGGCGATGATATTGTTCTTCGGTAGTAGGACTTGAATTTCTTTTCCCATTATAGCTTTTACCAGTACCTTAAGACCTTGGATGCCTGCTACTTCGTGCGACGGATATTCAAGAAGACTGCAGACTGCTCTCGGGAACAATCTCGGACAGACTGCTCTCAGGAAGGATTTCGGAAAGCAAACGTGGTAATATCGGTGGTAAATTTGATCTTAACGGCTTCTGGTTAGTTCTCCAGAACGTATGATTAGAGGAACTCGAGGGCCTCCACTGTGTCAAAGTCAATAGTAATAGCATCGTCACCACCCGAGCCTCTAACGACACCGATATCGATAATATCGGGGAAAGAAAAGTCGTATGCTTTGAATAGTCTTACAATGTCTCAACACAAAAGCCACAGATTCGGCAATAAGGACGTTGACTTTAGAGCCTAGGTGCCGAGGACGGAAACAGTCTTGACAAGAACTGTTTGTGAAGTATGAGGATGTTTGTTTTGTTAGCTCCAGCAACATGCAGAAACGTGAGCAGCACGTAAAAGGAAGCAGACTGTTGACGTTTGCAACAGTGTCGTCTAGGATGCTCAAAGACGCTTTGAAGCTAGATGTCTTCCGGCAGGCGACTCACCTGCTCATTCATAGAGTGGCGTTGCTTAGGGCTCCAGAAGCTACTACGATGTGTCCGCTCAGAGTCGATGGATGCAATTCGAAAGCTGCGAGTTTTCAATGTACCTAGGTGGTGGAGGCTTCATAGCCCACTTGCCCACCATTTGCGGCTGCAGGCAAACCCGGCCCCGAAAAAACATTGACCCGTAGATTTTGGGAGCCCGTGCCGCGATCCGAATTGACAGTCCAGTAACAGAATGCCAGGTACCAAGTTCTACGAATGTCCCGTCTGCAATCTGGTTATCCCATGGACCGGCCTAGTGTGTCTGGTGAAGCCGACGCCGGCATCTTTACGTTGCCCAATCCCGAATTAGGCTGTCTCTAATCTCCGATTCCTGTCACTCAGCGATACGATCATCAGTGAATCTGTCACCAGTCGCGCCTTGTGCTGTCTGTCGCCGGCCTGGCGATGTCGTTACCATGCTATTTTCCCCGGCATCCACATCCACACTTATGCAATCCACTGCGGAGCTTTATCGCAGGCTAGATGTCAGATCGCCGGAACAGCCCGCAGCCACTCCCACCTAGCACCAACGTGGAAAGCTCGGGGAGTTTAGGGGCAGGCTATGGAACGAAGAGGGTGGACTTGATTGGGGTTACTCAGTGGCTGTTGTGATATGTATCTCCACGCCTTGCTTCCCACGTCTTGGTACCAGAAACTAGCTACTCGTCAATGATCCAGCAGACATGAGGTAACCAGACTCCTTTTTCAGTATGAGACACGCACAAAAGCTAATTTCCATTGGCCTAGTAGCAAACGTGAACCACCTACGACCTTTTGTCGATCGGTGCGGCTCTGATTCCAACTGCTCCAACAGCCGCGATGCCTCTTTGCCTGCAAATTCCATGGCAAAGGCCACATCCAACGGCGACCAAGCCTACAACGTTCGTCTCGACGCCAAGATGTTATACAAGCCCTTCATTAAAGGCCTTACCGACACGGATGTCACCACCAAACCTCCCAATGAGAGCGGTGGCGAACGACATCTTGCAAGTTACTATCTTCTCGACGGCACTTTCGAGGCACTTTTGTTGCAATGCTGGGTGAGCAGGTAGTTGGTTTTGTGATGGTTCTGGAGTACCTCATGAGGATGCAGGGGGCCAATGGAAGCGGTACGATATTCACATTAAGACTGCAGAGACTTGTCTCGTAGTGCCGAATGTGAAGATAGCTGATTTGTTTAAGATCGCCAGTGCTGTTACTACTGGTGATTGAAGTTGAGGCGGTATCTCTTTACTGCGTATGAGGCTACAGGATCAGGACAGTTATTTTACTTGATGTATGGCCTGTAAACTTGCTAGACTGCTAGGTACCCAACTTGGAGCATGCATAAGTAACGACGACTATGTCTACCACTGCTGATGCGAAGATCATTATTCCATTGTTAGCTGAGGTGACTTCGGAGTACCGCTATGCGTCACCGCCAGTTGCAAAGGTACTCGGAGAAGCGAGAGCCGTGATGATGCCTACTGAAACTCCCGCACCACAGAGACGTCAATTGTTTTTTTAGGTGAACGGCGATTACATTCCTCTTCGCCTCGTGAACACTATTACTGTCGAGATCATCGCTATCACCGAGACTGACAAGATCTATCTGACCCTTCTCTAACATTCGTAGGCAAGATAATGTTCACAAGGATGCTGACAACATATGGGGCACCGAATAGGGCAACGCTCCGCTCAAGATGCATAAAGTAGATGGGCCTAATATCCTCGTACGGCTGCGGATTCGGAAGCTGAAGATGTCTCCCTAAAAGTTTGAGCCTTTAACGAGACCCAGGTTGTGAGAGATCGAGTCACCGTGCGGTCTGTCTCCGTGTCACTTGTGTGCATCTCGGACAAGCAATCGAAGTAGTCATGATAAAGGTGATCATTGTTAAATTGTGGGTAGTGGAGATCAAAGACGTCGAGGAACTTTGGCAAGTCAGAGGGCGTGAAAGATAAGTCAGCCAAAGCCTTCTAATCCAACATCGCAAGTTGAACCGGCATATATCGGTATCGATGTCACAATTGGATGTGTGGACGTGGTAATGGAGTTATTTGTCGCTTTGGATTCTAAAGGAGCACATCGGCTGGATGAAGCAGCTGTTGGAATCCAAAACATCAGGCAGTCCTCGCCGCCATCTGCGAACCAATGACCCCAGCCTCTAGTGGTTGCCCTTGTACATATAACATTCTTCTCAACAAAGCCGTCCCGATGTCTTGGATCATTTTGACACCGTCTGTACAGCTCTCTGGAATGTCGAATTCCAAAACTTCTAGTTGGTGTCTAGTAGAGTCGTATTCAGAATGGTTGCCGTAGTTTTGTCACGGTTAGTGTAAAAGTAAATTCTGTTATCTCTTGGTTAACAGATGAGACCAATGCAACAAGATTAACAGTTATCCAATATATGATACCGGAGGAAGCAAGAACCATACAGGTTCAATGACTGTAGTCTTCAATATCGCAGTAATCCACGAGGGTCTGCCGGAGTTGATGTTATGTGTATTGCTAACACCAATACCACGAGCTGTGACTCCGTCGGAGCAAAAATATGAGTACAACTACTGCAGAAGGCTTCCATGGTTGCTTTTCTCTCGTACATAACTTGCGCTCTGCCTTGGAAGCTCGATACGGTATGGAAACCCGTCTATCCTGATGCATTGAGGGCATGCCGTAGTTGATGACACGTGTCGTATTACAAACATCAATACTGCAAGCCGTTATTCCAGAGGAAACAAGCCTGGCCATACTGTAACTCCTTGCTGCCTTCCTATCTTTATACCCGGTGCCTGTATATGGGAATTATCAAGAGCTTCGTGTTGTTGATGCTGAGCATGCCGGCTGCTTGGCGGCTTTTGGCAGAGATAATGTCGCGGGCCTTGACAAAGACGACTAAAACGCAAACTAAGTCTGTAGACAAAGTTAGATGACGGGTCGCAGTGAGGTGGATTTTGTACTCCGTACCGCGGGACGTAGTGTCTATAAGATACTACATGTACCTTGGAGATAGCAGCGATTAGTATTTAGTAGTACATGTAGGTAGTAGCGATGCCGGGAGCCAAGCGAAGACTACATGTATTCAGCAACCTAGAGAGATCAATGGTGCGTCGCCACCGACAGCGACAGAAGCGCGCGGGCTTGTTCAGGTGGGCTTTACGTTGTTCCAGTTGCTGTGGGTTGATGTATCAAGAAGTGCTTGGAGGTGATAAAAATATGATCGTGGAGAGAGGCGGGAAGAAATGGACGCAAGCCGTTAGAAGGCTGAAGACTCGACTGGTGTGTGTTTGTCCCAAGTCAATCCTTGCCTGTTGAGGTGGTTTGGCGCTCTGACTGTTGAAGTCACACAGCTGGTGCACTCAACCCGTTTGTACTCCTAGGGGTAGTAGTAGGCAAAGGGTTGAAAAAGCCTTGGAAGTGATAGTCTATGATATGGCGTCTCTTGTGCTTGTGTCCTTCAAGTAACCGCCTGCTTGCGCTTCATTTCCCCTTCAATATGAAGGAATCACGGTCGCAGAACTTGTAAAGAATGCGATCTTCTCCGCTCTCAGCCCGTAAAAAAAAGGTTGTGTTCACCAAGCTTTTCCAACCCAGAGAAGCGCTCCCGAAAGTGCTTGCAAAGTCAAGGTCCTGCGACAAACGCGTGATTCCAAGTTGCGATAGGTAGCGTATGGAACTTGTAGTTTGTACAATCGATCTATGCGAGATTAAAGGTCAATCATCGTTCAATTTTGTCTGCGGCAAAGAGAAGAAATCGGAGTGGGAGTGAAATCGAAAGGCGCTGAAAGCCGAGGGTGCAGCGCATGAGCATACAACGACGCGTATTGATTTCTTGACAGAGCTTTGGAAACGAGGGGATCTTCTTCGGTCTTGGAGCCTTGATCGTGTCATTCAGATGCTTGCTTGGGGGCTAAGCCTTACTGTTGTCAATTTCTCCTTTCAAATCTCCCGCAAAACACCGCTGTTGTTTCTCCTATTACTGCTGGAAGTGGCACTGCTTGACGCTTCTGGCACTCCATCGTTGGTGGGGTCTTGCCGAGATCTGGCAATATGGAACTTCTCAGCTCAATAGGTGCAATCGCCATGTGCCGGGGGTATTTGCCCAGCTATTCTACCAAAATCTGGGCTTTCAGAAGAAAATAACGGCAGCAGAGGAGAGTAACGGTACAATCACGTACAAAGCACTCGCCGGAATGCTAGTAGCCGGTCTATCCACGCGTAACTTGCTCAGAGGCGCAGTACTCTTCGTTTTAATTTCACCTTATTACCATCAACGCGCAGCATAACTTCTAGCGCACCCGAAATAGCTGCAAGAACTCTGACATTTCCGTCTGTCTGTCCATCCAAAAACAAGTATTGCTATTGACATGTGGCACTGGAGGTCATGTTGGGTAAGGGCATGATCGATTTGCCAAGGGTATCAAAGCCATCATCTTGAAGTAGATCTTTCTCATTCTCCTTCTTCCCGTTGGCCGCAATGTCGGCCCTCTTAATATTCCCGTCATGCCTCCTGAACGATCCATTCGAAAGCGTCTAGGAGCCTGATAAGTACACAGTGAAAGCCTCCCCCTTCCCCTACCCTGTATCACAAGACTACCTAGTAGGTAGCTACAGAAAGTAGAGAGTACCTTGCTCTAATTGATTAATTTTCTGTCTCCGTGGATGGATATGGCGCCTTTTAAACATCTGCGTCTTTGTTGGATTAGCTTCCGTCAGTTATCCGAGGTCGATCGAAGGTCCGATGGAGACTCAACAACCCAAATTGCCGGAGTCCTGCTATCATGATCATTGTATTTTAGGCACGCTTGTTCCAGGTTGAAACACGCCAGGTTGGCACGAACCACTATTGCGGCTTAGGATGCTGGCTTTGTGAACGATCGCCTAGTGCAGCATGATTGGACTAAATACTGTGAGCCGAACAATTAGGAGTTACCGCAATAAAGGCATCGCAAGTGTTCTCGGCGACAAAGATGGACCGGCGAAATAGCAGGCCAATTTTATTACCCTTAAATACTGAGAAATGGGAAAGGGTGTTTAGTAGAGAATATAGGCAGTGAGTCATTCACTAACTATCAAGGCATACGTGATAATACAGCTCATCAAATGAATGTTCAATCAGTGTGGTGTTATGGTAATTTGTTATCGCGTCTAGAATTCCAGGAAGTGACTTTAAAGACTGTACAAATTCCTGACTGGTATATCCAGCAGCCTAAACTACCTACAGGTGCCTATTTAGAGAAAGTAGTGATACTATCACGAACAAGAGGAAGTAGAGCAAGTATCAGAAATTATACATCTTCTCCCCGATCAATGTGACCCACTTGAATCACCATGAACAAAAGAAGATGCTAGTGTTTTTATAGAACAGCACTGATGAGCCAAGTGCAGCATATCGGGAAAATTGTTCAAACCGTCTCCCCTACAAGATAAGAAGACTGCTACAGATGCTGTATCTGCTGTAGGGTCGCCCGGTATCTGGGATTTCCTGCTTGGGCTTGTAGTGCTTGGATATCGAGCACGGGAAGAGGAGATACATGCTTCGAATGGTAAATGATGCCTCTCGTTAATAGGAATTCTCGCAATGTGGGTTGGTGTCGATGGAAGGAGTCGTCAAATCGGTTGGCAGGGTTGAGAGAGGCTGCGATGTGTTTGGGGTAGTTCTCTGCGACAGAAAAGCGATGGAATGGGAATCTTTCAATTGTCTCCCGCAAAGTTTTTCTCACGACGCTTCTCTCCAGTATCGACAAAACTAACAGCATCAGAAGAGTCAAAATGAAACTCTGTTTCAAATCTGACACCGATGCTGTCCGTGTTGCTCTCTGGGAGAGTAAGAAATCTATCAATTCCGTTCTAGAAAGTTCGGGTCAAGGCGTTGACTATAAACTGATCGCGATCCGTATAGAAAGAAGTTGTCATTCCTTAATGACCTATGCAAGATGCTGCCAATGCAGAGTAACCACAAAATTAGTTGTTATTAAAATAGAGCGTGAGAGGAGAAGAAAATACCAGTTGAATGGCAATACTGCCGTTCTTCCCGCGACGTGATGGTTCGAGCTTACTCGGAGTCAAAAAAACATTTGAATAAATAGTTAGTTAGTAAGAATTCCTGTCTTGCCTGCTGTATTCTACCTCTTTAGTCTCATTCTGCCTGAATCCCGTTGTCCTCAACGAGAAGTTCTTGCCGAAGAGCGACAAGCAATATTTTGGAGTTGGGTAGATAGCAGTTGGCTCCGTTCTACGTGCTGCACTCGATAATGTAGCTGGCTTGCTTCATGGTTTACGACCTGTTCGGCAGGGAGGGATAAAAGAAACGGAGTTGTTGACGTGTTGGGAGCGTCGGTGGATTGGCTGTCGGTCTTTGTAGCAATTCTCTTTGTTAGTTAAATTCCTCTGAGAGAGCTCTCGGGTGAGGATGATGTTGGCCGGCAGCGAATTTTGCTGCCAGGGAGACGGGGAGCAATGTTGGGTAACCCACCGGCTAGATTTTGGTCTGGTGGCATTACAATCATGGACTTACGGAGTATGGTCTGAGGAAGCATTTGGGAAGCATGTCATAGCACATCGTTCAACTCGAGGCTGCATCTATGAACGGAATTTAGGGCGCGGCACCGAAATCAGAGTGATCGAGAATGGTGGGCTAAGGGTGGCTGAGAACGGCACGTCAAGCGGTGATTTGGAAGTGAGGACACTTGAGGTGAGGTCGGTCAGGGACTTAAGATGGACCGACGACTAGCACCAATTACGCAGGGTATGAGATAGAGGTAAGTAAAGGAGAGGGAGATTGTAGGGTCCTGTGAAAAAAGACTGGGCAGAGCGAGATTGGTAGGTGAGAGTGGTGATGGGAAGAGGGTGAGCCTGACTTGAAGGAGCGCTGAGAGGAAGACCTATTTGCTAGACCAATAAGAAAGTGAAGAAAATATGAATAATAGATTTATTATTGTTCCAGCGCGCCTAGTTTCTCGGCCAATCAGAAAGTGAAGAAAAAGTGAATTGCATATGCATGAATCACTGCTAATCTGACGCGCGTGATGGGCGCCAGCTGGCAACCCCCTTTGTGCCGCAGTGAAATAACTCGCACCCCTCTTCTTTTCCTCTTCTTCTTTTTTCTCTTCTTCTTCATCAGTTATCGTCTTCGTCCCGGCTCTTCACCATCGTGTTGTGCCGTTTTCGCCTGGTAAGTCCGCCATCTTGAAGTGTTCTGTTCTCAATGACACTTCTATATCGGATCCCCATCCATGTTGTGATGCATTTGATAACTAACATTCGTATAGCTCGTTTCCAACGTTGTTCTTGCCGTCTCATCTTGTCTCTCGAGACAAGATCGCGTTTTTTTTTTCGCCGACTCTTGCGTCCTCTCGGTCCCTCCCTCGTCTCCCCGTGAGCGAGGCGAGTTCCTGTTGGTCCATCGTCTAGGTATTCAACGGCGCCCGTCTTCTTTTTTCCTC